>VBVR01003102.1:0-12821 GCA_011638315.1 Tetramorium parvispinum | reverse complement strand
CGTCTCTAACGTAAAATTATTCCAACACGTCGGCATACAATTAGAGTCGTGGAATCGCGTGACGCACATAGGAATCCAACGGGAGACCTCGAGCGCGGCCACCGACACCAGCGATTAGCAAGAAGCCCGTCATCCTGGAACGCCGACGACGACAGACGTTCCGGCCGCGACGCCGTATCTCCCTCATACGATATATATGTATATATACATTGAAAGGGGAAGATCGTTAACCCTTCGCGCTGCTGAGTGCTTCTTAAGATGGAAAGGACACCTGCATCTCGCTTCCGATAAGACATCGTGCGTCGGCCGCCCCGCACGATAATCGCGCGCGGAAGTTGCGCAGATTTCAATTACAGGTATCACGTGTTTAGCAGGTATCATGTGTTTAATCCTAAACTTGGCAAAAGTGAAAGCTGATTCAATATGAAAAGATGAGGAGAGAAGATTTGGAATCCATATCTATGGTAAATTTTGCTTTAATATATTTTTAATATTACTGTAAGAAATATTATTTATAAGGTAATAAATAATCACAATAATAAATAATACAGAAGAAAGATATATAACTTACATAAAGTTTAAGCAAAAAAAAGTTATGATATAAAAATAGAAATTAATCAAAAGAATGCATTTTTTTTATAACGGGGTGTGAAAATGCATAATTGCTGCCTAAACTAGCACTAAACTAGCACTAAAATCACTCCGGTCGGCCGTCCTTGAGCTTCGAATATCAATGGAATTTTTCCGAACCTTCCCGGCATAGGGCAACGGCATAGGGGGTGAAGGCGCTTCGAATATCAATAGCATTTTCGAAGGGCCTTCACCCCCATGCCGTTGCCCGGCACCCTGTGTTATTGTCCGACACATGGCAAAACTGCGGCAAAGAGGATACCATTCATTACCCATTGTCTCACAGGTTCTATTGTCGCAATGGTAGAGAGGCAAGGATCCTCGCTTGGTTATGCAGAGCACCCTTAATTCCACCGCAGAGACAGCTACTTAGTAAAATGCATTAAGAAGCGGTATAGGGATTGTGAAGGCCCTTCGAAAATGCTATTGTGATATTCGAAGCTCAAGAACGGCCATCCGAAGTGGTTCTAGCTGGTCTAGGCAGCAATTATGCATTTTCACAACCCGTTATAAAAAAAATGCATTCTTTTGATTAATTTCTATTTTTATATCATAACTATTTTTTGCTTAAGCTTTATGTAACTTCCGGTTGAACGTATTTCGATACTGATTTATATGTTAAATTCATTATTATAATGATACTCTTTTACAAGTTTCTAGATCTCCCGGTGATGTTCTAAAATCATCACATTACACAATCTCTCTACCGATTCGGTTTCTCGAATACATAACACATTATAATAATGAATTAACATGATTAAAGTAATTGATTAATACATTAACATGCCAGACATTAATAAATATAATGAAATTTTTTTTCGACCGAGAAATCATCGATCGATAATATGCACTTCGATTGATAATGTCTAAATGTCAAATTGCGTTTTACGGACACACAGACACGCGTGGAAATTCGTAAGTCTTACGCAAGCGTGTGACGAAGAGAGGCCGAGAAGCTGTTTCACTTGTTAGGTGTAACTCGTGGCCACTGTGGCCACCTTAATCATATGTATCTGGGTATTAGGGCAATGTTCATGCGATAACCTTGGGCCCGTTTACTTGCACCACTCGCGATCTTTGTCCTGTCTTCTATATATCTTTTACAAGTTTCTGGACCTCCCAGTGATGTTCTAAAGTCATCACATTACATAATCTCTCTACCGATTCCGTTTCTCGAATACATAACACATTGTTTCCTTGTTTATCATATTCTTCTCTTATTTATTTTTTTGTTTTCTCTTTTAATTTTTGTTGTCTACATTATTCATATAAAGAGTTACAATATAATAAAATTTACAAATTTGAATATAAATCAAGAAAATTTATATTTATACATATATTTACATAAAATGTACATGAAACGTGAAAATACATATAATAATTAGAGATAAAATTTAAGTTAAGTGTTAAAAAAATTAAATATTTCATATAACTTAAATCTTATTCTTGGATTGACACACACACAGCACACATAACTTTTAACAGTTTCAATCTTTTCTATTGTGAAAGAAACCTTGATATTTGATTTCATATCGCAATAGATTTCTAATGTATATATTTGCAAACGTTAAAGCAGTTCTGTGACAGGCTTAACCTTTTACGAATTTTCAAGTATTATACTTGTTATTTTATTGAAGTTTTCTTAACTTTTAATTATTTTATAAGATACATAAATCTAAAATATTTTATAAAATATTACAAGAAATAAATGCATGAAAAACTTTTCTATTTTTAATCCTTTTCGTTCTCTTTCTCGCACTGAAAAATAAATGTTATCAATATCGTTTGAATAATATAAAAACAATCGTTTAATTGATATAAAATGATCGTGAGAATAATATTTTGTATGTGCGCGCGTTATAATACGTGTAAGAATTTTATTTCCAGCTTTTTTTAATGCCAGCCAGAACTTTCGGGTCAGCTAACGAACGCGAATTGGAGGCTCCTACCTAAGGAAACGTCGACAAAAGCGATTGCAATTGCAATAAGAAAAAAAACGAAAAATAGAAAGGGAGAAGAAAAGTTGGACCCGTCGCGGAATCTGTGTTTCGGTGTTTCGGAGCCAAGGTCTCGTTGCGAATCCCGTCAAAATATTGCCGCGTAACGTACCACACGTTAATGCAGGTCCGGGTTTCGCAGATCCAATCCGTGTAGTCTCCCAAGGTCACAATTTAACTGACAATTCCGAATAAAACAGGAAAAAAAAAACGAATCGCGAGTATCGATGGTAATGATGGAAACAAGAAGCAAGACAATGATTTTGGTTACAACTTTCGTGCTCCAAAATATCTAAACATATTTCACATGTTCAATTAAATCATGGTAAGCAATCAATAACGCATTACTTTTTAAGTGTTTGTAATTAATTAAGTGAAGTGATTGCTTCGCTAATGATTGCGAAGCACGCAATATACATTTTATATTTGGCATTTTATATTTGACATTATCCATCTGTTATTAATACAACAAAATTAATCAAAAGTTATATGAAAATATCTTATTATTAAATCAATTAAATTTAATTGGCAATTCTACTTAACCTATTTTTAGCAACAATTATATCAAGCGGAACAATTTTTCGTCGTTTTTAGATTCGTAATATAGTAAATCAATTATAGATTATAATGCTTGAGAATATTGTTAAAGAGAGTAGTTTCCGAATTTTATCTAATTTTTATTTAACGTAATTAGCCTTACGTCCCGTGCTCCGGATGTCCAATGCGTCCGAGTCCGCCAGAAGAATGTCTGCCTAGATTTGTCTGCCCCAGTAACTCGCCACGTTATATCTGCATTGTACCGCCAATTCCTCAAAGACCACAATGGAAGCCGTGTTGCATTCGTAAATACGGTTTCCTCTGCAACGCTCACGCTCGTCCGCGAAGAACTCTGAGATTCAATTACTATGATTTGATGTCTCAATACTGAAGAACTCCTGTCATCGTTATGGGCATGAGTAATGTTTTGTTACTTTTGGAAATCTTGCTGCGTATCGCCTTAATAATCAACGGCAAAGGATTTTTGATTCTTGTAAATTTTCGATAAATTATAAAGAGCCCTTCCTATTAAAATGCAACTACACATTGTAATTAGTTGCAAATTACATCGTAATATTAAAAATTTTTAAACGAAAGACGAAGATATTTAACCATGTAACAATCAACAGATAATTAATCTGTAGTTAAAAAGATTAATAAATTTAAAAAAAAAACAGTAGATTTAATTATTTCAATTCTTGATAGTATATTATTACATAGATTGAACAATTCTTCATATAATCAGCCGCTAACAATAAGTGCTGAAATTAATGCGATATCTTGAGACAAGTTCTACGTATCAAATATCAAAAATATCTGCCTTCAATAGTTTTTGCGGAAACCCATATTAAAATAAAATAACCGCGAAACAACGACCTTCATCATCTATCGCAGCAGGCAACTTTGTAGATGTTCCATCACGAAGCAGCGACGGAAACCGAAACCGTCATTAGTTCTTGAAACACAATACGCCGCGACGCTGCTCGTTTATTTTTTCCTTATCTACGCACAGTTGACAGTTAGCGAAATACGCTACTTACCGGACAGACGTGTCGTCTAGCCAGACAGAAGTATTCGCAGGTATCCGCGAGCATTCGCGACTGTGAAGAGACATGCGTAAGCGATGCGTGCGAGACGGTAGAGGAAACGGAAACGTCTGATATGACGTTTATCTTGAAAAATTCGTCTCGTGGAATCGTATTCAAATTGGAACACGAAACCATTGATCACGGACCGTGTCGAGAGAAAAGGACCAGCCGCGCAGGTACGAGACGCGGCCACGCACGTGCGTGCCTCGGCACGCAAGCGAGCAGACACGCGGCCTTGCGTGAGGTCATCAGCATCTGGGCAAATAAAATTGCAAATCGTCTCAGCCAAACGATTGGAAATGAGGTACATAGGTGGTCTCGCGAAGGATGTTAAAAGTCATAATCTTCCTATCTTTCGCACGATCCACGGATTCATTCAATCCAATTCATCAACTCGCGACGAATGTATAAACTCATGCTTTTACATTAAATTAAATTCATTAAGTCAGTGACGCAAGAGAAAAATCGTCATCCATTTATCCAAAAAATTTAACTTTATTTTGCGTTAATGCTATGTTTATAAGAACCATATAATATTGAAAACACGTTCATTTGTAAAAATAAAAGAGGATATCGAGGCTTTTACCGATATTCATAGTCAGTTCTTATATTTAATTTCATCTTAAGTACAGTCTTACGTGATTTTAAACCAATCACAGATTGAAATAAGAACTGATTACGAATACCGCCCTTTTTTTTGTCGCCGCCCTTTAACCTATCCCAAACAAGTCCCCTACTTTTGTCGATAGATACTTTTCTATTGGCCGAAAAAGTATTTCACACACACACACACACACACATACAGATTCCATCTAATAGCGTTTTCGACTGGCCCTAGGTTAATCGCTCCGGAAGCGATTAATGACGTCATAAGTTCTGTCTTGGGTTACTAAACGAATAACTTTTGCTTTTCTTTCATTTTATCGTTATCAGCACCATTGACGGAAACAAAAACTAATTGTAAGAGTCAATCATGTATGATCTGCCATTTTATTATGTTATCCTTTATAAGAAATTAATTCAAGTTCATAACACATTTTCGAACATATAAGTTCCGAGTAAACTGGCTTTAATCTATCTCGGAGCGATTAACCTAAGGCTAATCGAAAACGCTATAAGTATAGGATACAGGAAGTACGTACAGGATCAAAGATACCGAACATACCGGAAAACAGTTTTAAACATACAAAAAAGTGATTTTTCGATTATTATTTTTCGACGATAGAATAGAAACAATAGAGAAAAGTAAAATTTTTTAATAAAATAATATACAGCAAGTAAGATAAATATTAAAAATTAATTAAGGCTATAACAGTATAAATGAAAAGTATTCAGAATTTTCAAAAACTCTACCGTCAATAACCGAAAAAAACTTTCTTGGTTGAAACTCATTATCTCAAATCCTATGGAACATAATAAAATATTTGGGTTTTATTTGAAAGACTAAAGAATTTAATTTTTTACAACTTTGCGGTAGTTCCTGCTAAAAACACATTCTTTTCCATATATTTGCAAAAATGTGTAAAATATGCAATTTCAGAAGTGTTTGAACTTTTGAAGAAAGCATTTTTGGACCCTTTTTTATAAGAACCTTTTTGTTTAGAATTAAATTTTCTATCAGTTTACAAAGTCTGGTGGAACATTCAGGGACATCCTGTATGTGTGTACATTGATTTAAGCAAACTCTACACTAAGAGAATCACGCCAGAGAATCACGTTCAGTTGGGATCTCATATCTTTTCCATAAAACATTGATCTGCAGAATCATATCAATACAAAATAAGTATTTTAAAGGATCTAAGTTTCTACATTGTTGATCTGAATTACTTTTTTCGACTATCCTTTTGATCTTTTGATTTCTTAAGGGATTATACCTAGTCAGCAGAAAAAATGTATATCTTTGGGAATTTTTTTTTAATTGTTAGGTATTTTTATTTCATTGATTCTCTATCATAATATATGTATATTTGTTAAAAAAGTTTTTATAATTTTTTCAATTTAAAATACCAAGGAATATAAGCACAGTAGTTTTTTCGAAGACCTTTTTTCAGAGGCGCTTGGCGGTGAACAAGATTGCTCGGAGATGGAGCATCTGAAATAAAAAATTCAAAAAAATTTTTTTAAATAAATTTATTTAGTTGGTGAACGAAGGATTTTACAAAAAAATTGATTTTTAACAAAATGATAGTTGTTTAACGCAAAAATACGAATTTTTCATGCTAAAAATTTTCGTTTTTTGACAATAAAAAAAGTTTTCATCAAAATTAAAATCTTTTCGTTCATCGACTAGATAAATTTATACGAAAGCTGAATTCTTTTTAATTTTTTATTTCAAATCCAGCTTCGAGCAATCTTATTTATCACCGAAAAAGATGTCTCCGGAAAAACAGCTACTGTATCTATATTCCTTGATATTTTGAATTGAAAAAATTATGAAAACTTCTCTAATAGATGTATATTATAATAGAGAATCGATGAAATAAAAATATCTAACAGTTTCTTTTAATTGACCAAAAAAAAACGTTTGGCCAGCTGACTAGATATAATCCCTTAATAAGATGAAAATCGGCCTTGACCAATTCGTGAATTAAATACATATGAATGGATATTCCAGACACCACAAGATCTCCAAAACATATCTTATGGTCACTTTTAGAACATAGGGACGTTCTTAGAACGTTTTTGAGATGTCTTTGGAAGATTTGTACTGTCGGGTCGAATAGCGCCACTTTTCATTCATTGTTCGATCTAACGGTTCTTCAAAAAGTGGGAAAGAATTCACAATTATGGTCAGGTCACATTCCATTATATGGTCAAGAAATTCTAACAATGGAATTCTTAAAATTTTTTCAATAGTTTAGAAAATTCTCGACACCGAGGTCCTCGACACCAAGAAACTTTGCAAACGGAAAATTTTAACCTGATTAGCCTTTTTTGACTTGAAGTCGTCAACCTTGGATGCGTTCGGGGAGCATGCTATCAACGGTAATGCATCATTCTTTCTTTGTTGTATATCTAATGAGTGAAAAGATACAGTTTACATATTAGCGCTAATAGCGCGATCCCAGAACGTGCCCCTTGATAGACTATATTTTTCTTTTCCCCGATCATTCTTTTTGTCATCTTTTTATTCTCTATAATTATAATTGATTAAAAATAGTTTTTCATTTTAAAAACTGGAGAACGTATATAAAATTAATTTTTTAACGCCTTCACCTAAAGAAAACTAAGACGATCAAGATGTAATTCTTTCAAAATTATTTAATTTTTTGTCTTAAGTGTTTTTGTGTAAAATCAATATTTATGAAGGTATCTAAAAAGTAATTTCTAATAATTCATCCCCTACAGATTAATATAATATTAGAAAAATGAATAGAAAAAACAAAGAGAGAAAGAGAGAGAAAGGGAGGGAGAGAAGAATATAGCTTCTATTGTATATAGTTTCTATATGTAAAAAGTTTAAAACAATTTATATATTTGATAATACTTAAAACAACGTTGCATTAATGATATTTAAATTATAAAAATGGAAAAATTGAAGAATCTGTAAAAAATATAAAACTATATATTTTTTTAAACTACACAATTAAATTTTTTATTTGTCTTAAGTATCAATGTATATTTCTCGAATAAAATTTAATGTTTTCTTGTCAGATTTACCATCTTCTTTTTCTTTGAAATTATACATATAATATTATGTATAATACTAAGTTTATCTTTAAAATTTATGATATATTTAAGATATATCTATAGAATAATAATGATAATAAGATTTAATAATAAGTGCACGCTGATTTGTAGATCTTTATTAATTAATAATTTTTTATATATTGTTGTAATCGCAAAATAATAGAAAATTTTTACACTCAATTTATCATCCATGGTAAGATACATTTATTATTGAATATTCTATATAAATAAAGAGCATTAGGTTTAGAGCCGTATTTAACTTTTCATGTGCCCCGGACAAAGTTTTAATTTTAGGTCCTTAATTTTTTTAGAAGAAAAAATAAACAAATACATATATATATAATAATTGTTTACGTTGTTTATAAATAATTTTGAATACACAACAATTCAATAACTTCGCAGGCGAGAGCGAAATTTTTTACTGCCAGATTCATTTCGAGTAAAAACGCATCGAATGAGTATAATTCCATCTTGAGGTGAGAGAGCTAAACTGAATAATTGTCAAATACTTACTTAAAAGTATATTTGATAGTTTTTCTTTTTGGTCAGTTCCATTTTAGGGCCCCTTTCTTCGTCTTAGAATGCTAAACAGATACAGCTGTGTTAAGGTCAATGAACAAAATATTAGAGGAAATTCTTTACGTTCATCAACCTTGAAACCGGATTCCAAAAAAAAATCCCATGAGAAAAAAAATTAACAAAATATACAAAGACCAGCTGGAGGTCCTTTGAAAAGGATCGCCCTCGTTTATCAAACATTCCTAAAAATTTCTCTGCAGCAACAGGCCGTCTATAATTTCATTGGCATTTCATGGGTCATTGTATGACCCATGGGTTTATATGACTTGAAGAGGCTCGTCCTTAGGTCATTCACCTTATTCTCTCTTCTATTTAAATATACAAAATATTTAATATTAATGTTATATTAATTTAGTATTAAATTCAAATGATTTTATATAGAATATGTTATATGTTTTATTTTTAAAATACAGACGGTTTTCTAATTTTGAATTTATTCACATAATTTTATTTAAGATGTGTTCATTGTATGTGTATAATTTGTTAAAATTCTCGTTCCGTCTTCTAGTATACGTATATATTTTTGTAGTTATTTTATATACAGGATTTCGAAAATAGAATTGGTGTCCTGAGACGCCTTCACTACTGTGCAATGTAACATGACTGAGCACGTGAACTTCTGATAAATGAATTGGCTAACTTTAAACATTTCTCATTTCAAATCTATTATAGCCTCGGCATTTTGGTATTAGGATTTTCGTCTCAAAATGACCTCAGGAATCTGCTATTAACGGGTGGTATGTCAGGTCTGGAACACCTTGTAGAAGATCGATTAAAATTTATTACTCTCTATCCTGCAATTATCGATAGTAAAACCAATAAACTTTGAATGTTAATAAATAAATAAATAAAATTTGTTAATGAGTAGTTACAATTAGAGAAGTGAAAATTATTTTCTTTTCTTTCATTCTTTCTTTTTCAAAGAGTATATAAACTAAAAAGAATACATTATTAATTCTTTTCTGTCATTCTTTTAAACATTGATCAATGTTCAAATACATCAATATTAATAAAGTATGAGAAAAAATATGCGTACATCATTTCTTACGCTGTTGGATTACATATTGAAGTTTATTAGAAAATTGCTACATAAATCGCAACTTTTTTAACTGTCACAGCTGATACTCTAATAAATCTTAAAAAAGTCGTCGCCAATAAATATTAACAGTAACAATATAGGAAATAAATTTTGTGCGATGTAAATTATTTAGTTAAATAATAATTTTGTTATCGTTGTGAGAAATTATAAAATAATTATAAATAAATATAATTAATAATATTCATAAAAATATTAAATAATAAATAATTGAAAGGAATATTCTTTTCTAAAAGATTTTTCAGTAATTCTTCAAACAATTACAATTAGTAATAATGATAAAATAATAAAAATATAGATAATATAAAAAATTCAGGCATTTACGTAAGTCAATATATTCTTGTTTAAATAATTGTTATATATACCGGAGTCCCACAATTTGCAACCGTAATTTTAATAAGAGCAAAAAATGAGACGAATATCCTAATACAAAAATGGTAAGACTGTAAACTTTTCAAATGGCATTATATAGTAAACGAATTAGATAATCTAATATTTGCGCGCTCAGGAATGATAGAAGCTGACATACAGGGCCTGTGTGTGTGTGTGTGTGTGTGTTGTAAGGGGAGGAGAAGAGGAAATATCCTATTCTTATACAAAAGGGTATTATAATATATCTCTGACAATGTTCAAGCATCTCTTTCATTTCCAGCTATGCTACAAAATGAGAGAAATAAAGAGGACAAAATCTGCCGAAAAATGCGAAACAGTTGCAGGCCTGTTCACTTAGACACAAATGAATTCTTGGAAGAAAGTTACAGTAGAATTTTAAATTACAAGACTTAAATTAAATTACACACTTCCTGCATGAATGTATTCGAGTATTACAAATATAATTGAATATAAAATTTGACAGCAGATAATTCTTTTCTCATTTCATGAAAAAATACGAATGATAACTCTTATATCTGATATTTACGTCCTTTATAATAAAGTATGCTAATGAATTAGAGAAATTATATATAATGTATCTATTAGATATATGTATAATTCACAATTTTATAGTGCTATTGAAGATTTCTTTATTAATTTACGCCCTTTTAGCGTGGTATATTTTTCTTACTTATATATTACTTCTTTAAAGTTTAAAATTAAGTTACCAAAAGGAAATTAACGACAACGGTGCACCATGTTGAGTAAAAATTTGAAACGATGATAAATGAAAAATTTATGGAATTTTTTCATGGAAAATTCATTTCTATTATCTCTGACGATTCTTCGAACTGGCTCTTTGAATCCAAGATTAAATTTCAAGAAATGGCCCTTAAGAAGAGGTGCGTCGCTCCAACATGCTCCTATTTCTCCCAACGCGCTCTAATACAGCGCCTATTGGATAATACAGCTCATTGGAGCACGTTGGGGCAAATAGGAGCATGTTAGGGTATGCGACGTGAAGAAACCTAAGATGACTAGTATCCACGCCCCTATATTTTCAAAGTTATTTGATGTGAGAAAAATGTTTTATTTGTAGAAAAAAGAGCTTTAATTGTTTCAAGACAATATTCGCACAAATAATCAATAATTTAATGTAACTTTAAACATCTTCAAAGCTTGAATCTTGAAAGCCAGTATTTATAATGCTTCTTACAAATTTTCGTTTTTCTTTTTGTAAAACCAGATGAATCTCTCTTACATTTTAATTAATTACAAAATTAATTTCCAAGATATATATAGTTCAAGATATAGACAGAGTGACTTTAAATAATGAACTCCTATTATTTATTAAATATCTTAAACAAATTTTTTATTTTTAATACTTTTCTTGACCATACTGGAAATTTAAGAGAATTCGTAAAATCTTCCATTGTTAAGTACGCGGGAAAATGATTTGAATATTAACATCCGTTAAATCGATCGACGCGACGGCTGTACCCTTGACCGATTGTAAAAACATTCCGTGTGCAAACACACCAATCAGATTTCTTCCGTCGTATTATTCGCCCATCATGAACGTATATCGACAGTTATCGACGAATATTGACATACCAGATATATAAACTCAAGCAACCGCTCCTGACATTTCATGACGACTCATCATCAGTAAATAAAAAACAAAAAAATAACCATACGAATTTATATCATAATCCCTAACTGAAATTTCTTAGAACACATTCTTTCTTAGAAATATCTTCATTGTTTCAAAGCACTTATATGTGTTTTAGAAAAATATCTATTTTTTTCAATAGAAAAAAGAAAACGTTTTATAAACATACAGAAATTTTAAAGACATTTACTGAAATTGTAATTTCGAAAGGAACCCAGGAACAGAAAGCGAAGACGTTAAGCAACCGGATTATATTGTACGACGTAATTGTATTGTACATCAAAGATTAATCTTAATGTCAATTGTAACATTTAATATATCTCTAATGCGACAATCATAATATATATCAAACATATAAACTAATTTTTCTCGTATTTGAAATTGTTTTTGACCTATTAGGCCGTTTACCTTATGGGTATCTACTACTTCTAGATAAGATTATTTTGTAACTGCAGTAACAAATCAGACAGCACAAATCTTCCAAAGACATCTAAAAAATATTCTAAGAACTCTCTATGTTCAAAAAATGTTCCATAGGACATTTTTAGAAAACACTTTTGGACATCTTGTGCTGTCTGGGTGATTATCACCTGGAGTTCCCTTAAATTCTAAAAGAAGACCGAATGACCATCGTATCAATATGATAATATTAAATTATCATTAACCTTTTAGAAAATATTAGAGATATCGATGAAATGTCTTTTTTAGGTGTTTAGTTGACAAAATATATCGTATAAATGTATCTTTCACTAATTGTCCATAGTACTTCTTAGAACTCAGCATTGTAAGAGGCATAACAAATTAAAAATGACAGAACACGGTCCTATGTAAAGAGAAAAAAAGAAAAAGAAGAAGTATCTTTCACAAAATTTAAAAGAATTTGAAGAGACTGTCTCGTCTTCTATTTTTTTCGTATATAAATTTCCTTTAAAATTTGTATAAATCATCGATTCATTCATTGATGTCACAATTTTGTAATGATTAATACGTATGGTACAACTTTGTTCATATGCACATATTTGATAACAAAAGTATTTTTATTTTTATTCTACGTGAACTACGAGCGGAGATATCGCGATTTAAAATTTAAAAAAGTCGAAAATGGGTAATTTTTATCATTTAAGAATTAAGAAACGTCGTCGCCCCGGCTAGGATTGGTC
>VBVR01003101.1:0-19065 GCA_011638315.1 Tetramorium parvispinum | reverse complement strand
CGAGTGGGGAGAAACTCCGACACGGAGAGACTCGCGGTCTTTTTTTCGCGGGCAGGCGAGGGTAGGCGGAGAGGAACGAGAAGCGTGAAGAGAGAGAGAAAGAGAGAGAGATCGGTGAGAGGAAGGATGCGAAGAAAACGAACGAGAGGACAGACCAGAAGGGAATGCGAAGAGGGGAGTGGTGACCGCGGAGATGGGGAAGGGGAGACACCGCTTGTTTGTAAACAGAGGGAGACGAAACGCGAAGCGACCCACGCGGTAATTCCACGTGTCTGCTATTTCCTCAGGCCTTTCCGCTGATAATTATCAATAATCCGTAATTAATATTTCTTTATAATTACGTCGATCTATGTTCGATGCGCACTCGTCATCGGCGCGCGAGAAACGTCCTTCAGTACCGTCTCGCGGCTCGTAGATTCAGATGGGAGACTGAGGTGGCCGGGGATCGGATGTCCGTTACGTCGTGCCGTGAGATCTGCGAGAATTGAATATGATCTCTCCTGAGAAATTCGGAATATGCTGCTGTAGCTAGAAGCGAACGAATCGAATTCCCGGCTCGGTTTCCGGCTCTATCTATAGTGTCTTCTTCTTCTTCTTCTTCATGTTAGTCTTGTTCGTGTCGTTAAGGATGCATTGCCACGCCTTCATTTTTTCAGTCTTCCCTCGGCATAGGTTTACTTATTTCCTCGGTGTCTATTTAATATATGCAGTTATAAGGAGAAATACAGGGATATGAAACTATATGATCTAAATTTTACGTTTACGCTCTGATTATTTACATTCTCTTTCGAATGATGCAAGTCTAGATACCGCGTATCCAAGATTAATACTCCTTTTTTGAAGGATTTTAAAGACCGCGAAATTTTTTCCGGTCTTTATCTTTTCGTCCATTATTGTCAGTTTCTAATTATTGCACTTATTTCGGTGAGATGTTTGATCGTAAAACTAATCTTGTTTTCTTCGTTAGCGATCTTCTTTGTTTCTCCTTCGACCCCCGCCGTGTTGCGGCATCCGTGCTTTGCAGTCGTCCTTTTCACGCTCTCCCTTTCTCCTTCTTTCGTCTTCTCCCTAGATCCGTCCTCTTACTTCTCCTTTTCTATCCTCTACCAACGTTCCAACCGTCATCGACATCGCCGATGACGACGCTCCTCTCAACGCTGGCGAACTTTCTCATCCTTCGCCGTCCTTTGCCCTCCGCATAATGCCACAACGGCACCTACCTCCTTCGGCTTCTTCTTGCCTTTGGTCCAACGTCGGCATCTCGCATAGCAACCGAACCGTTAACAAACCACGAGAAAAATATTCAAGGCACATTTCTTTATCTCTCGTTTCTTTGACTTTTCTCAATTGCATCAATGGACGAAGTTTCGTGATAACGTTGTCTTGTGAATTCCTTAGATGTTTACAATTTTGTAACTTGACTCGCTGTAATTTATCTCGGTCCCTTCAAAAGTAAGATCCCTTTGAAAATACCATAGGCAAAAGGTACCATAACGTCAAGCATCTTATGACACGGTAAATTACTATCGCAAAGCCATTGTATACTGTATGTCTACGACTAATGCAAAATCAGATGTTCTCAGTATGTTATCCAAATTGTTTTTTGCCACTTTTACAATCGTAGTATTTTGTTATAAATACATCTCTTGATTCCGCATCGATAAATCGCAATGTTTGATCGAAATTTTGATCCGCAATCACCGAAACTGTTATATGCATAAATTTCAAAATATGTCGGTCAAAGTTAAAATCTGCGTTAAGAAATCTAGAAAATGGCACCGAGAAACGTTATAATAAACGTTTTGATAGAAATCTTATCAAACAATTTTAAGTTTTATGACATAACTTCCTGAGACCGTTGGCTTTATCTAAACACACAACGGATCGTAACATAACTTTCAGGGTCGCGCCAATCAGTACGTAGAAATCGAACGAAGGTACATCTGGAATATTTGAGCTAACTGCAGAAAGCATTAACTGTTAAGTAAATCGTTCACTTATTTAAACTCGACGCTGAGAATAGAATTAAATCACAAAAATCAAAATTAATCATTAAAATAAAATAACAAAATAATATATTAATGTCCTCCATACTAAATAAAAAAATTCGTTTACTATTATAAAATATCTTTCTATAACATTTAGCAATTATTGGTCAATCTTCAATTTTTGTATTGTCTTTCGATTATGTTTTATAAAACTGTGAAAGCCACATTTGTACTTTTGCAAATTTCGATATATCTTCAAGACATCGCATCGTTCGAGTAATTTCAGATCACCGAGTTCCAATTATACACAGAATATTCAACTTATCGCGCATTTTACGGATCCAGTTTACAATTGTTATGTGTTCGAATACGTTTTTGTACGCGTGTTTGAAGAAACGTTAACCCGCAGAACGCTACCTTTTCTTGCCAACTTCGCGCCTTTTGCTAACAAAGCGGTTCAGAGAAAGAGAAAGAGAGATGTACGGACCGGATGGCCCACCACGAGCATCGCTCAGCGTTACACACTTCGAAGCGAAACTTTCTCTCTCTCTCTCTCTCTCTCTCTGTCTGTCGAAGCCGCTCTGGATATAATAAGTCTAAAAGTTTATGGTTCCACCCACAGCGCCGGCTCTGCTGGAACCAAACCCTGGAAGAAACCGTGGTCAATGTCATGCCAACGTCGCGCCAACGTGTTCTCCAACCGATAACTCTTTATTTTGAGACTGAAATATTACAGTCGTTGACACTGTTATCTTGTATTCTCGCACACATATGCAGGTGATAACGCTCTATTTTGGTGTCCTCAATGTCATTAAGTTCAAGATTATTAAAATGAAGAAATACGGCTATTAGGAGTAGTGAAAATGATAAAAAAAAAAGATAATAAATATGATTATAAAGAATACAAAAAATATAAAGGGATTCTCGATATTAAAATGAATATGAGGATGGTTTTAATATACGCTTTTTTTTACTATCTTTATGTTAATTTTAATTGTAATCATAGGTTGCTATTATATAAATATAACAATAAAAAAAGTCATTTCACGATTAACGCAAATTCAGCGTTGAAATTTAATAAAAACTCGCGTTCCAAGAGAGGGCGAAGCAAAAGGAAGAAACATGGAACAAGCGTGATCTGTTTTAACGCAATTCCAAATAATTTCGTGCTACCTAAGGGAAGATCAGAGACATATACGTATAGTTGCGTTTATTGCATATAAGACGGACGTCAACTGAAAAGGCCGTTGCTCCATCATCAGCGAAATGGCGGTTGTTGCATTTCTCCGGTATTACATTCCTCTCTCTACATGTTTGGTTCGGGGAGGTAGGAGAGTCAAGAAGCATGATATGAAGAAGGAAGAGGAAGAAGAAGAAAGAAAAGACATGCGAAAAAGATTACGAGGAAGGAGAAGACGTTGCGTTCAAAAACAAGAATGGTAAGAGGAGAAGACTCGGGACGGTGAGGGCGAGGAAAGAGGATGAAAAGGAGTAGGGATGAAAAGCAAAGACGGTTAATTTACCGCTACCGCTGTTGGTTTCGCGATGGAATGGACTTCGGTGACGGTTCTTGTTGAACTCAGAACCCTTGATACCAAAGACGTAGGTCGCACGATGCTTTTTTAAATGCCGATATACAATAAGGAAGCCCTAATACTTCTAAACAAATGAAAAGAGTGGACAAAGGGTCCAAGTGATCTTACTAGCGTCTATTTTCAATTTAGCCTAAGAAAATAATTTCGCAAAAATTTCTTTAACATGTTAAATATTACAAGCTCATCCGGTTTTGAAAGAAAAATTTCAACAAACCTGTTGTTTAAGTAAACATTTGCGAAAGAATTCATTTATGCGAAGATACGGTTAACAATCGAAGTTTAGTCAAGACTTGCAAATCGGCAATTTAAGATGCTGAAAACGTGTAAATATTCGGAACACGCTGATCGCGTAGGTTGCTGACACAGCGGCAGAAAATACAGGAAACGCAAAGGGTATGGAAGGTGCGCGCGTGTGCGCGGAAGAAGGAATCGCGGTTGAGGTAGCAAGTGAAGGAAGTGGAGGAGACTCGGTACGCGTCAGCATGTGCGTGGAACGAGCGATAGGGGTGTGTGCTTCGTGTCGGGCTTCCTCGCAGCTACAGGTGTAATCGTTTGGAAAACCTGCGGAAGTTCATGCTCCGATAGCCGCCCGAGTCGCCCCGATTACTGTATGGCCCTCGACTATCGAATATCTCTCTCGTCGCGTCGACGAATATCGACGCGTTCCAAGGATTAACACGATGAGGAACGCTCGAGCGCCGGCAACGGGAGTGTCAAAACACCTTCGTGTTAAAACTTATCCCCGATAATCTAGCATTCAGTATTTCACCCGAGACCGTCGCAGTCACTCGTCATTTTGTACAAGGTTCCCTGACGCGTGATATATTCGTATAATTATAGAAAAAGCGAGACGACCTACAATTGTATTCATAGAAAATAATGTAAGCAGAACGTAACAACCCAGCTAATAATAGGAATAAATACAAATGTAATATTTATGAATTTACACTTTATTTCTAATCCATCAACGTCAAAACTTCTTCCTTATATTCTTTGACAGACATAGGATCACTTATGCATTTTATCCTCTGGTCCCATCTCCCTTCCGATCAATCGCTTCTCAGAATTTTCCCATTGTCTGATAGTGATATCCTTTGCTTCTCTTATCCTACTTTGCTCTTTATCTTCGTCTATTTTCATACATCACAACATCGATGGAGAAATTTTCGGAGCCTTGCTCTATGCATAGTGAATCGCAGACGGATGCCGACGCAAGTCGACGCGATCCACTATGCATGGACAGGAAATCCGAGCCGTAACGTACGTCTCGTAAGATGGTTGGATAACAGGCGTGTAAGGCGCGATAGAGCGAGCCTTGATATCGCGAGACGACGCAGGAGGAGAGGGACTCGTGCATCGCTATAGACGAGATAAAATTTAATGCTTAACGATTATTCAACGACCGCTTCCACGAGCGGCGCCGAGCGGCGGCCCGAAGCGAGTGAGGTATGCGCCACGTGGAGATGGACCACTTCGCGCGTTTCCCGCGCACAGAAACTCAGAACTGCGCGGTCGTCCGAGAACGTGGCCGCTGTTGCTGGGTCGACCGAAGACCCGCCACGTTGTTGGTCAAGTAGAGAGAGAAAGAGAGAGAGAGAGAGTGGAAAGAAAAAGAGAAGCACACTCTTCTCCTCTGGCGGCATACCGGTCGAAAGAAAGAAGAAGAATGAAGAAACGCGTGATAAAGCGAGAGGAAACGAGAGTGTTACGTAATTTTTTAACCGCCATCGGATGGCGAACCAGAGAGACAACGTATGAGAAACGGCGTGTATTGTAATAATTTGAAGAGCATACTAATTTGATTTTGACCTGTATATTTTTCTTGAAGCGAGAGATACTTATAGTGTACTTATACTATCTTATACTATAAATATTTGCTCACCCTTTTTTTCTTGATTTACCGCAAATGTGTTAGTGAAATGTTCCTTTAATAACTTTTTTGCTAACAAGAGAAACAGGTATTTTATAGTCATTGTTAGATAAATAATGTATTATTTTTTTCCATATTTTTCATTGTTTTAAAAATTATGGAGCATACTTATTAAATACTTACAGACAGTAGTGTATACACATCTAATTCAATATCAATAAACGCCTTGCGCGATAGTGTCCATAATTTAATACTAGTAAGTCTTTAACTTTAATAAATCTCTTATTATGCTTTGACATAAATTTTAATATTAATTTTATGAAATATTAATTATTCACATATTACTTCAGTAATGAATATTCTCGTCAATTTATAAAAAGTACTTTACAATAACGTAAAATATTATCGATGCTTTCTGAATTATAGCGATTAAAAATAGAATGGTTAGGGTTAACATTTACTTGAGTCACTTTTGAGACTCTTGATAGAAAATTTTTTCATAGATAAAAAGATCGAGAGTGGTTTCTAAACCTCTCTTTGCTGAAGAGGTTCTCCATTACGAAGAATCGTTCTCCGAAATAAAAATCTCAAGTGACAGTTAATAATTAACACTGTTGACGTTGACATAAGAGGTATTGATTAGTCAAGTTGAATAACGGATTATACTGTTACTGGTCCTGCATAAAAAATGTTATCAGCCTTAGCTTGCAAACATTCTAACAATATAGATATATCAATATTTAATGAAATATTCTACCTGAGATATATATTTACGTCTTAATTAATCATTTTTTAATTAATTATTAATAATTATAATTCTCTATAATTACATTGTTCCAGACAATAGTAGTCTGTCATTTTCTTTGCAAAATGTAATTATTAATTTAAAAATTGAATAGAAAATAATTTAATAAAATTAATCTTGTTCTAATTGAATAATCTCTTATTAAACGTTTTATATTTTATCAACTATTTAATTGGAATATTAAGCTAACAAAATTCTGGTTGTTTCAATTGCATTTATCTCTTTTTCTTTTCTAATCAAATATCTTCAGGAATAATATAAAAGTAAAATTAAATTCCTTGCTGCATTTTCAGCAATTAATTCAGATACAATTCTTTTGTCACAGAATTCTTATCTGAAAGGCTCAGAATCGATATCTTCAGAATTCATGTTCTTCGTTCGAATAATTGCGTAAGAATATTCATCGGCCTTGTTTCGACGATAAATGTGTATGTATAAGCATGCATGTATATGCATACATGTGTATGCATAAGGGTATTTCCTTCAACCTGCCGAAACGGAAACCGAGAACTGGTCACAGCTCGTACGAACATGAGAGAGTACCTGATTCACCGGAAGTGTGCAGGGGGTGGCTCTCGTATTCGCGTTCTCGATTCACAAAGGCGGAATACGTTCGCCAGAGAAGCGTACATGGCAGGTTCCATTATCTTGGGTCAGCGCAATTGGGAACACGTCTATGATTCGCGTGATTGCGTATTCAATTCATTCAGAACATCCGCCGGCGCCGAGAGTTTTTCTCCCTCTTCTTTATTTCCCTTTTATAAGTACGGCTTTTTAATGAGTCTGCGAAGCCGCGTGTTTCCTTTCGCGCGAATAAATCGGTAAACGTTCGTTTCATTGATGTAACAATAGAAAGTAGTAACAATACAAATATCAATATATATTTCATTTTTGTAATAATTTCATTTTTAAATCTCCATGCATAACTTGAGTTATCGAATTTCCATTCGTGAAACTTTTCTTTAGAAATGTGGCTTCCTTGAGATTTGAAAAGTCATCTGGTAAACTTTTTTCTTTCCTTTTAAAGGTAATTGCACTCTGTTTCATAATATATATTTTCTTTTTCATCAAAACGAGACGTTAAACCTCTAACCTTTTAAAACCTTTTGAAACGTTTTAATTGTAATGATAAATTCTTTTAATGAATTTAAAACATATTTTGTTAGAAGAAACAAATAATCGCATATAAAACGTTGTAAATTAATTAACAAGTACTCGGCACTGTGATGCGTACGTATCCCCACCACCTAATGTTCGGGTGAACCGTGTCCACTTTCTAGTACCCGGTAGATCCCGTACATCCGATGCATTTAAAAATACCGATCGTACTGGAGAACTATAGAAACTGCCGCAATTCCTTCATTTATGTATTCCTGATACGTTCTCATGCGGCTACGGAGGAAATGACAGAGTATGTAAACGAGTTAATGTTACCGTGCGTGCGTACACGAAGCTACCAGGAATTATGCGGCGTGCAGGAGCGAATGCACCGCGCATCGCAGCCTACCATCGAAATTGCCTCATCAGTAGTGGCCGGGGAGAGCTTCACCGGACGCACTGACGGCGACACCCTCTTCCCCGACGGGGAGATCCTCCCCGAGCCGGGTCCCAAGGAACCTTGTGGGGCCATCAGCTGAGAACGCCCGAAGGCCCCCTTCTCAATTGGCTCTCACACATCGAAAAGAGCCGGCGGTCTTTTGTAGATCGCGTTCTCCCTAAGGCGAATTTCGGTTACTCTCAATTCTCGGTGCCGGTCCCGCTTCGAAATGTTTCCGAAGGTAAAGGATTCGTTGGCGAACTTGAAATATCAGTTACTTACACTACCATGGGACCGCCATGCTTACTTCTTTCTTACAATAAGCAATGGCTTTGTGATGCTACAATATGCTGACTCAGGAAACAAGCTAGTCGAGTCGAGTTTCGGACATATAAAATTCCGAAAAATCATAGTTCCGAAACTTGAAGAATATCAAATTATTTCTTTCAATTTTAGATAATTTTAAAGACACGCATATCATGATTCAATTAATTCAGAATAATGAAATATTGATCACATAAAAATAACTTCCACGGAAATTGCAATTGAAATTTTATTTGTGTTTCAACGTCAAAATTTTGAATTTTGAGCAAAAGACTGTATTTGACTTGAAAATTTTTCGAGAATGTAAAGAGAAATTGCATCGAACATACGAAGTTTTAGATCAGAAGATATGAAAATAACTCATGTTTTTTTTTGCCAAAATTATTCAACAGAAAAAATCGTTGCTATTTCTTTTATCTTGTCCTTAACCAAAAATAATGCAGTTATGGTCTCATCCCAATTTTCTTGAATCGATCTTCGTGATGTTACTACTTTTTTTGTTAAGATCAATATATGAAATTGAAAAACTATTTCAAGACGACAATTTAATGGTAAATTAACATTCTACATGCATTTGTTAACACAATTTTGGGAATCTTTTGAATATCACATATTTATATTGGGGATAAGATACCAATAATAAATCAATCATGCCAAAATTATTGTATTTTAAAACTAAATATAATACCGGTTTAGATATCAGAATTTCTGTCCAAAGCTCATCAAAAATTGATAAACATAGTTTTATACAATGCAATTCGCGATTTAATTCGAATTTCAGAATAGAAAATTATATATAAATCCCATCTTTTAAATATATATATTTTTTACAAAATATATTTTATTTTTCACGTTCTGATTTTTTTATATTATATTACAGATAAAACAATTAATTCTATTTAAAATTTTGAATTATAAATTATCTAAAAAATGCTTTACAGAAACAATAAATATGCTTTACCTTGATAAGGAATTTTCTAAGTATAGAAAAAAAGAAAAATACTAGGGTGCATATATCAGGTATGAATGGTCAACGCAGTTGAGTCTGCAGGATTTTAAAGGAAAGAACCGACCTTCTAATGCCAATTTTATTCTTAGGTGTCACATCATTTTTTTTCTATTCTTTCGTTAATAGTTTGTAGATATTGACAAATTCCGTTACGAAAATTTAATTCTTACATTTTGGATTTGAAAAGTTTTCGTTATCTTACGCAATTATTTCATCTTACAAGTACAAATTTCCATTTAAAACATAATAAAATTGAAAAAACACGACGCTGAAATATTTTTCTTACTTTATTTTATAATAATTATTTTGGATAATCTCTATTTATTAAACATTCCACGAGTGTAAATGTGCTGTATTTATGTATGGCAAATTTTATTACATACAATTATTGTATTATATTTCTTTATGATAGACTTCTGATGGACTTCGACGCAGTAAACATTCGACGAGCGAATTTTTACCGGGAACCGAATCATGGGAAGCAAAGTTACACGAACGTGTCGGTATGTGGGTAGAAATCTTTCATCGGCGCTCTCACGACGAGAAAGAGAGAGTACGTAGATATAAACGATATTGTATTGGGCAGACCTAAAGACCCTTACGGCAACACTCGATCGTCGGGCAAGATACCGAGTGCTAAAAATCCTGATGCGGTCCATCATTAAGCGTGAAAATATTTCTGAACTTCAAAGCGGAGCAGAGAGAAATTTTATACTTTTAACTTTTTCGTGTTTTATTCGGATTTATTTAATCCTATTTTTATTTCTGAAATAAATTTTAATATTATTCTATAGATATTGCTCCAAATCTTATCTCTCACACGGTTAAATAAAGAATCAAATTTAAATCAATTCCTGGAGTTAAGTAAAAGTAAATATTTTATTATTTTTAATTATCATGTGTATCAAAATTATTATTTTAACAAAAAACATGTTATTAATTAACATGTTATTTAGCTCTACTGTTTTAATTAAATTAATAATACAGAATAGTGATGGCTTAATGATTAAAAAATGATTCAAACTGAACATAACTTGACATTACGAATTTAACAGTGCATGATCGTTAAAATGAACTAAATTATTTATTTAATATGTACATATATTACGGTACAGAAAACTCTACTCATTGAAAACTTTCCAAATCCGCAAAAAAATTGCATTTTTCCAAAAATAGAAGGCGCTGTGAAATTTAAACAAAAGAACCCTAGAACTTCGACGAGGGGGAGGGGGGGGCATGCGGAACCCTCTCTAATTAACTTTTTTGAATTTTTAAAAAATGGGTCTAACTTTACGGGCACATCTTTTGGCGCCGTAAAAATCAGCAATTAATTGTCTGGCTACCATGAAAGAGAACGTGGCCTTGGCGAACGTGGGCGTATTCGTGTGCATCTAATCGTCGAGAAAAGTTTCTTTCCCGTGTGGGAGAGCGTTGACCCGCGCGACTTATCTCAATACTATGACCAGATAAATAAACGGCGGGTCGGCTCTTGGCGCGCCGTTTTCCCGCCAAAACTTAATCAGCTGACATTCCTCGGCACAGCTGACGAAGATCTAACAACGAGAGAACTCGCGGCCATTTTTAAAACGCTCCCACCGATTTAAAAAGCCGCTACCAGGTAGGCCGGTAACGACGGCGGTTCCACCCTTGTCTTTGTGTTTCTTTTGCCGGTTTCTCCCTCAAGCAGCTACGCACACACGCGGATACGTACATGTATATGGCGAACGGTCGAAAGACTACGTGTAAAAGCCACATATACAAGTACCAGGACTCTAAGACCGCCGGATCCTACTGACAAACTCGTCGTCTCACGGTTCATCTTCCGTTGAGTTCCTCGAGTGTGTGCGGCTCGCCTAAGAAATTCGAGAAAAAGAACAGAAACGAAACTCAGGACGGTCGAGAAACTTCGGGAAATCTTTCTCATAAAAACCTCATTCTACAATATAAACGGCAAAGCGAAAAGATCGCGGTCTCTCAGGCCGACCGGTCCCAGGGATGGAGAAGATTCAAAATTGGAATAATCAATTCCGGCCGTTTTCAAGTTTTGGACAGAACGGCGGTATATCCGTATAATAAAAGCCTTCATCTTCCTAAGTACTGATCCCGTTGCGAGGCCGGGGTTTCGGATTCTCCAGGTGACGGAAGTGTCATTTTGCAAACGGGAATGGGCGAATTTTTATCGCGCTTTAAGATGATTCGAGGACGATCCAACGACATCTCTGGATTCCATCGCATTCAAAAACGATGTCGCAAGAGAGAAAAATTACTTCTTAATGTCCATTTCTATCAACTTATTAAATTATTTTAATTTCAGTTTAAAATTTACTTTTTATTCTTTTAATTCTAAGAAATAAAGAAAAATGAAAAGTAAATTCCAAAATTAAAGTTAATTTACATTGGTAAAAATATGGAATGGACACAAGTATTCTGTACATTTAAACATGGCGTTTATAGAAACTTTGGAAGCTGAGTCTCACACTATGGTGCTAAGAAAACACATGTACGTGAAAAAAACACACACCAGACGTACGCGGAGAACAAAGTCGGTTATTCGATCCTGGGAGAAACGAGCTCACTCCTCGAACTTCTTCGTTAAATGTTATAGGCGGATGTCAACCTGCTTACTCAAGCGTAACAAGAAGCTTCGACTATGAAAACCTGGTCCGGGACAATGTTTTCCAGAACCGAGAATTCCCTTCCATTCCCGCGAAAAATACTTAGACGATTTCTTTGAAGTCTTCCCGCTCGGACGCCTTCCGTTTAACGGTACAATTGTTATATAGTGCTATAATTATTATGTAATGGTACAATTATTTAATAAAGATGTCTTAATAATCTTGCATCCATTTTAAATATTAATCTCGCATAAATTAATCTCAAAAATATTCATTTGCGATCAAAAAATAATAGGAGACGATGATGAAGAAGAAGGTAGACAGAAGTAGGCAGAAACATTGGTAGAAATGCAAAACAGAGGCGTCCTGGAAAGATTTTACTCCTCCTAAAAATCTACCTAGGATTGGCTATTTAAATCTATTGGGCTGTTGCCTAACCCGATCACTGACTACAGACAAATCAGCTGTCGATACGAAATGAAAGACATACCAAACCAATAACCGTGCAAAACCAACAATAACAGGTACCACACACAGCGGGAGGACGGATAAAAGGGATGCCCATAGGGCTCACTCGAGCTTCCCTCTCTTTTTCAAGCTCTCACTCAGAATCCTTGCGGCGGGTCTAAGTATAGGCAGACAAGCTGGGCCTTATAGCAAAGAGGCAGTACTAATACCATCGACGCACAGGTACCACAGAAAGTATCCACCTTCTTCCCACACCTACCTGAGAACCAAAGCACGGTGCTCCGTAGACTCGCCCCCTACAGGATCGGTCACTAGATCAAGAAAAGGGCGACCTGCACCGTCGCGGGAGAAAGACGGGTGATTAAAGCGAGGCGAAATAGAGAAGGAGGGATGAGAATGCGATCCGTCGAGAGGAAGGCCGAAAAAACGGGCGGCAACTTTTGCGATCTATCGATCGCCATTCAGTCTAACGTTCTGGAACGTGCTGCGAAAAAATGCTGTATTCAGGAATCTCCTTTCGGATATCTTTGGGAATGCTTTGTATTTGTTGTATCGATAAAGGCGCGATCCTAATACAGGTCTCTCGTGTAGAGAGGTACAATAAAATTGGGTCCTTCGGAATCTGAGACGCGTTATCGCGCGCGTTCGTATAGGTGCGCCGCAGGACATAAGCCATCCTAAAGGCGGCGCCTGAATTCTCCCGCTCCCTTCTCGCGTGTAAAAATGTGCCAAGGAAATGGTTTTGTCAAACCGTTTCTGGATTAACCAATTTAGTCACACTACATTTCTATTGTAGAATTCTACTAACGATAACAAATAAAACTTACACGAAGTATCTTTTTTTTAAGGATATAGTCTGTACAAATGTAAATGATACAATGCACCAATTGAAAAATAACTACATGTTAATTATATGTTTTATATTAAAATAATAATTTCGACACACATGATAGTTAAAAATAATAAAATATTATTTACTTTTACTTAACTTAAGAAATTGATTTAAATTTGATCCTTTAATATGGAACAGTATAGTCTTTAAATATTAAAAGATTGTAATAAGAAAGTCTGATATAGAAAAAAATTATATTTTCTAAATATATTTCAATGAAAAAAAAAGGAAGCTGTCCGAATGAATAATTTTTCTACTATTTCCTAACATTTCTATTGACAATTTTCTATTTCTATCTAATAATTTCTATCTATAAAAAAGTATTGCTAATTCGGATTATTTTTTCATTTTGCAACAGCCACGAAATTGGAAAAATCACATAAAGGACACATGAAAAAACCATAAAACAACTGAAATTTCGTCGAAGAGGTTGCGTTCGAAGGAACTGAACGGACAGAGGGGGAATGAGGGGGGGGAGGAAAAAATGGGAAGAAGGATGTATTGGCGCGTTGGTGCACCGATGGCGATTAACCAAGGAAGAGTCCCTCGGTACGACGCGCCGAAACTGGTTCTTATACCGGAACGTCTTGGCGGGAAACGCCGGCCAATGGTTGAGCGTCGCGCCTCGCCGTTTGGAATGCCGTTCGGCAAAGATACGACGACGGTCTCTGGGAACGTGAGATGTGGAAGCGGAGCATTTGCATTCGCCGCGAGATCCGCACCGTAAATTTCTTCCCGCACCGCGGAAGATACCGGGACCTGATATCCGGGAGGGGATGTACGTCCCCGACGAGAACGTCTCCGCGGATCACTTTGCGGCTTTCCGACTTTTCGCCCTCTCTTTCGCGGCTTATCAACGGCATCTCGGCCGAGCGATGTCGACGTGAGTAATAGGAAGATAACGAGGACAATGACCAGAACATAACGAAACAGCGGTTATTACAAGGAGCCCTCTTGGAGCTTTAATTAAGGGCTTTATACGGGTTCTTGTCACGGATTAAGCGGGCAATTAACTTTCTCCCTAAGTCGCGATGCATTTTTTTTACTGACTTCGTAAAAACGATGATAAGAAATAGAGGCTTAAAGGATTTTGGGATTTTTGCGAAATATAACTCTTGATTGGTTTCGGCGATTTCTTTAAAACGAATACCATCATCGCACGAAAACCGTTGGAGTTGGTATCCCTGCAGACAATACCAGTTTCTTCCCGCGCTTTTAAGAGGATAGTATCACAAAGAAACGGAAGACGTTTCCTGAAAATCTCAAAACTCTTCTCCTGATCCTTGAAAATATGTAAAAGAAATTCTGGGTCAATATAAGCTTTATGTAGTATTCTGTTATTCTCTTATCAATTCTTTGAATAATCGCTCGACAAATGTCCGAGCAAAATTGGATTTTAATTCTTCATAGTATTCAAATAAAAAAAATTCGGTCTAAAAAGAATAATTCGCAAGAATTTCGCAAGTTGGGCTTACGAATAAACTTTAAAAAAACAGAAATTTACTTTCTTTAGTTCTGAAGTTTTTAATTTTATGGCGTCACAGCAAGCAAATTACGTGAAACATTTAATTGAATGTTACAAATTTTTTTCTTGCTCTTCTAATGAATCGACTGTCGGTTCTTTTTTTAATGACTCTGCTATCTAATTAACTGACATGATCGTCTTCATCGCTAGTATCTCGATCTTGTCTGATTCTCCTGATTGGCTCGCACAAACATCGTTATCGTGAGTTTTCTCGATAGACCTTCCTGGGAAGGGCGCAGTTCAAACATCTCGGTTATCGTAATACCAAGATAAAGTTTAAAGTTCGCCTCCTCTTTAACGCCAGCAACAAAAATGGCGCTCGTAGAATCAGCTGCTTCCTTGCAGTCCGGTTGAGAACAGACACAATAAGTGGTACTGTTCGATAAAAAAAGCGATATCGGCCTAAAATTCGCGATATCTAAAGAACTAAATCATCAATAGGTGTCCGTTAACTGGGTATCTACATTTTGTATTCAGAACCAAGTAAGAGAAAAGAGTTCATATTTTTTTAAATCTATAATTTATAATCTGCTCAGCCTTTTAAAAGAAAAAAAAACACTTTTCTTTCTTGTGATTTTTAATAACTGTTAATAAATAAAATTGTTATTTTTTATTAGAATTCCTTAGTTCTCTAGAGAAATATTCCTTTCGTTATTATTTTATTAAACTTGAGAAATTAAATTTATGAAGTAATTAAGAAGTAAAAGTAGATAATTTTTTATCCATACAAGCATCTACCAATGAGCAACTAAATTTAAAGAATTTGGATAAAGAAAAAATCGAAATAAAGACTTTTATATAATTACATTTATATAACGTAACATTTAGAATAATTCGATATTATTTAGCGAAAAATTTATCACTATGTGTTGATATATGTATAAGCGTTAACTTTAAAAAACAAAATGAACACCGTGACTATTCGAATTCCAGCATCTACCCACCCAACCAAACCATTAAGATTTTGACCGTTAGATTATATCCATTCGAAATACTGCGTCGTAGAAGTATACGACCAAACAGAGTCTATTTCTACGCAGTAGAACTTGTCTACTATGTAGAAGACTTTCAGTCGTATACTTCTCTTCATACCAAGATAAATAGAGGCGGTAGAATGTTGAGGAGGAGGAGGAGGATCACGAGACCAGTCGCGGGAGTAGACGAGTAGACGAGGGGGGTAAATGGTTAGGACCATCAAGAAAGGCCCTTAAAGAAACGAAGCATACCAAGAGGAAATAAATTCTTCGCCTAGCAACAAAGAAAACCGGTGCTTTCCCACATCTTTTCTTAATTACGATTCTTCTTCATGTTCCATATATTAGTATACTCACAATAGAATCGTAAAAGTATTTTACGCAACCCGATCTACGCGGTTTCTTTTAATTTGTAAACAATAAATCGTCAAATATCTGGCGAATACATTAATTAATTTTTTTCGTTTTCTGTCGATAAGACAATAATTAATGAAACATGATAATTAATTATATAGATATCTTAAATATAATACAAATACTTCCGTAAATATCGCACAACGACACGCGTAATGGGTTCACAAGTTATAAACTTGAGACAAAGGGTATAAGTGTGGTGCTTCTAAAGAAAAATATCAAGTTCTTTTTACCCACCAGCGTTTCAGATATCCCATGTCATTTTACACCCTTCGCTCTTATCGAGAATCTAACGCGTGTAATTAAATCTGCAGGATCACCCAAAGAACGAAAACTATACTTGAAGATGCTGACATTATCAAGTTGCAAATATTATTTAGAGCAAGAAGAAAGGAAGTTCATTTTTAATAATTCTTCTATATATAATCAATAAAAATCCTTCCTGCTTTTTGATAAGCAATCTCAAAGTCTTAAAGACATGAAAAAAGAATTGTTACTTTGTATTTCGTTTCATGTTTTGAGCGTTACGATTATCGACGCTGATACTTTCATCTGCGTGATACAACTGCGGCTCCCTTTATATCGCAGAAAGATACACAGAGACGACGTGTGCGATAGCTCTAGATCGCGGGATAAAGCAGGAACGTTTCCTCTTTTACAGCGGAGGAACGTAAAACACCGGGGCAGGAAGCTGACAGAAGCGCGGGAGGTGTAAAGGCTTAGCGACAAGGGCAACTGCCATTTCCCGCCAGTTTCGGATTAAAAAGAGACGCCGCAGAAGAGAGAAGGAGGAGGACGTGTGGGGAAGAAATGCCGCGGGCGAAGGCCAGGATCAAGGTCTGGGTCCGAGCCAGGCTTAAGTCTAAATAGATGTATGGTAGCGTACCATACGAGAACGGCGACGATACCGGCGACGAGACCGCGTCTAAAGAGAGAAAGGCTCTCAGTGAAACGCGATGAATGAACCGCGAACATGAATGGAGCCCTCGGTGGCGGTGTAACGAGCGGAAAAGCTAGGGTCAATTCTCACGCAACTGGCGAACTATAAAAGAACGCGTTCCTACGGATTAATAAACGCGCGACTGTTTCTAATCGCGCCGAGAAGCCGTTCTGTTTGAAGCGCCGATCAGATACCGCGGCACGTTCCATTTCGAAAGCGTCGAACGACGGCGTATATCGGGCGGGGGGTGAACTCTTAAAAGACAGCGACGGCAGCTGTGATAATACCTTGCGCAGGTTTATGGTAAACAATGTCATCGTCGCAGACACTTGTCTCGAAGTATAGTCTTTTAAATTCCTCAAATTTTTATACTTTAGTCTTTCCTCCTAACATTCTTATTTTACGGCCTTAGATTTTCAAGAGTAATCAGTTTCAATTATCGTCTAAATGAAATTGATCCTGCGATGAGCACGGTGAATAAATAATACACGATTGACGCAGGCAGGAATATTATACGCACAATGTACGGCAAATTAATCTCGATAATGGACTCACCTTTCGCTTCTCTGATCGTTCCCGCGATGAGAGGTCCCGAAGACACCTGAAACCAAAGACGGGAAAACGTTAGAACGAGATCGTATTCCACAGAAGCGCGCGCTGCCCGTCGAAATGGATCTTATGGACCGGGAGGATCGCGGTCGGAAGAGATCACAATAAACGTAAAAATCATGCCTCGCGCGCAGAAATATCGGCGGATATTCGCACGCAAGAGACTGGACCGGTAACCATGATTACCGGAGGTAACACGTGTTCCCTTTCATCGGGCCGCACATATGCGCCTCATTTCCCCATTCTCGCGAATCTCCTAACCGCATGCAAGATGCGAACTGGACACGCGGATGTCGATCATCTTGAAGACGCCGCCGCGAAATCACGGTCTCGCGGTCACTCGCTCGTTTATTTGGTCTGGGTCGGTTGGGGCTTCCGTTCTCGCGTTTCAATAACAATCGGTCCCGTCGTCGAATATACAGACGGCGCCGCAAGGATAATAATCAGGAAATTATCACGCTGCCCGACTATATTGTCGCTATCGTAGAACCGCTACCATCTGCAACTTGCTATTTTTCGTCCCGAATCGCAATCTCAGTCTCAGCTGGGAGTCCAATACGGACGATCCCCAGTGACAAGTGCACCCCAGATATCTCGAAATCCGAGAACGTAGGTAGGTAGAGCCACGTGCGTGCCATGTGGGACACGCGTGAATTGAGAAAAATACGGGCATTACACTCGGGATGTTTTCCATCATTCACAGTCGAATAATGGATAGGTGATGATCGCAACACAAAGCGACAAAGCATTTGCGATTCAACAAAATAATTCAGTATTTTTACACGATATTTACACGACGTGTTAGTCTATTAAAAATTCTAATTTATTAAATTGTAACATAATGATCTCCATGAGATATTTAGTAACACGCGGATTCGTTAGTTCGCATTGATTCTTTTTATTTCTGTTTGTCGCGCAAAAACGTATAAAGTCATCCCTATCTCCCACATAATGTAGGACCAGTCTACAGTTAGGCCGGAAGAATACAAGAGGGACCGGTCGTTTAATCGTTTCATGTCGCACCAATGAGAAGAGACGAGGGATACGATGCGTCGAGCATCCTCGGCGACGAAAACGTTAGCATGTAACATATGTGTCTGGTATATCTTCTACTTTTTATCTCTCGCGGTGCAGTTCGGAGAAGAATATTTTTACAAAAAGTATTTTATTTGGCGATTAAAAAATTATTTTAATCATAGATTGCTCATACCCGTTTAATTATTTTTCTTGCGGTATGTGGTAACCAAATAATTTATTTAAAACATCCGGCGAATATGCCATGGATCTTTCTACATAATTAATTTTAGGAAGCACTTTTTTATTTTTTATTTAAAAAGTGAAAGATATTTTTAAAGTGGATGTTATTTAATTACAAAAATTAGAATAAGCTGCAAAGTTATATTGACTGAAAATAGACTTCATTTATGTGTTTAATAAGCATGTGGTGTGGATAAAATAAATTATGATAACTATATATATATATATATATATATATATATA
>VBVR01003100.1:0-19068 GCA_011638315.1 Tetramorium parvispinum | reverse complement strand
ATATATATATATATATTGTATATTGTCGATTATTATTTTTTATTAATTCTTCGCTGTCATTGTTCATTTTATTTTCTTTTATTATTTATTATTTAAGAATATTTCTTATTTTATTCTCTATTACATGTAATTATTGCCAATATTTATGTACTATTACTTGTAATTATTGTCAATATTTATTTCTTACCTAGTTATTTCAGAATGGTACCTCTAATAATTTAAATTCTCGGTGCTTTATATTTTAGTCACATGATCTAAATTGGTGATACTGATAATATTTGTAAATGTTTCATATGATGTATATATACACATTGTGTGGTGTTTACGATTCCGGTTGGTCAATATGTGTAATATTGTATGTTATCATTACGAATATTTGACACGCAAATATGCATGATTAAATAGAATATCAGCTAATTATTACATTAGCATGTTATGCTCAATAACAGTTGTAAAGCGTAGGACTAAATTATGTTCTTCAATGCAGAGAACTAGAAGTGAATAAATTAGTAGCATGGTTTATTCGAAATTAAGTGAAAATACAATAATAATATTGTATTAGCCATTTATACATTCGCATTTAGTTTAAAAAAGAGTTGTTAAATGAATTTTTAATTTGCATACTAAATAGATTCTTAATTAAATTTTATAACATTAGTAAAATACGAAAAATTGAAGAAATTTTTGTCATCTTTCTATTTCTCATATTTTGTATATGTCTATCGTATATTAATGCTAATACTAACAGAATTAAAAATAATAATGTAATGAATAGTTAAGTAGGTAGAGAAGGAGAGAGAGAAAGAGAGAGAGATTAAATTAAATTAAATTGTAACCTGATTTACACACAATTTAGTCACAAACTGTCTTTTAGAAATAATTCTTCCTTTGTCACAATTAAATTATAGGATTAATTATACAATTATTTGAAAATTAATATCAACTGGCAATAAGATAAAAGATTTCTTTCATTGAGGTAAAAGATTTCTTCAGGAAAGAAAAAAAGAAGTTCTGTATAGTAAAATTTTATTCTTAGTTAAAAAATTTCAGATTTTTTAAGTATTTCAAAGTATTTATTACTAATACTCTAATTATTAAGTTACATTGTTAATCCAATTTATTTTTTAATAATTATTCAAGTATATATATTTTTGGTTTAAAGATTTAAGTTTATCGTGCAATCTAAAATATGGTGGAATCTATAATAAAAATCTATATTTAAATAATTAAAAAGAAAGATTGCCTCATTAGTTATATCTCCACAAGAACCTAAAAATTCAAATTACACTGCAGCACAATCTACGATCACTATCTTGAGGCTCTTTACAGTACATGTTCAAGCTCCAATCTGCTTTTGGCCAATATACCCGCCTGACTTGGCAGAATTTCATCCCCATCCGTCTCATGGGAGATGCAAGCTTGGAAACACGCTTATTGAAAATTTTATTTGGTTGAATCGTCTATACGTTTTACTCAATTGACTTGAATTTTTACGAAAGGATTTTGAAGTATATATAATTTAATAGCGATCGCTCTTGTAAATAGTGTGTGTGTGTATGTGTGCGCGCGCGCGCGTGTGTGTATGTATGTGTACACGCCATGTAATAACGAAAATTGCGGAATTGAGAAAATTATGAAACGAAAAGAAGTGTCCAATCAAATTCTTGCTCAATGAATTGCCGGAAAATTAACTTTATTCATCCGCGCCAATTCGCCGTGGATAATGAGGAAATTTTGTTCATGCATTCTCTCTTTTTCTCTCTCCCCCTCTCTCCCTTTTCTCCCTGTTCTTTATGGCTCCCTTATTGAAAGATTAATAATTCAATTAATGTTTGCAATCACGACACATTTGTATGCACGGGTTTCTCCCGTATGGATATCGATGCCCGACAAAGTTCCCTTCACTCGCATGGTTTTCAATGAAGTCCGCGGGCTGCTCGAAATTTGATCGATACAGAAAGTTTTGGTGCGCGGAAATCGACGCGCGTAGAGCGGAAGCATTAAAAAGGGAGACGAGAAATCTGTGTCGACAGAGGATCTGCGGGAGGCACGGACATTGATTAATCAATAGCGCAAGTGTTCGCTACGACGGAGATCAAAGAGCGTCAGATGCTAATCGGGCAAACTTGCCACTTTCATGTCTGTCGAAGAGTTTGCCGGCGTCTTCACGTTGCGAAAGCTCTCTCTACTTGACGCTTTTCGTCTTCTCGTCTGTTTCCAGGCTCTGAAGTGACATTCCTTCGCGTCGCTTTAATTTTGAAGCGAGAGAAAGAGAGAAAAAGAGAAGAAGAGTGCGCGTTACGTGAGGATTTCTTTTCACGTTTCAGAAATATATGTTTAAGAATGGAGAACTCTTAACGACGTATCAAGTACGACAAAGGGACAAAAGGACCAAGTATATAAGCGGCGAGATTATTTAATGCAAATTGATACTTGCATCGACATCGTTACAGGATCTCGGTTTACGACGATCGCCAGCTTTTATTCCGCTACATGCAATGTTGCAATAATGAAATGCATTCCGCGTATTTAATCGCCAGTTCTACTCTTTTCATTTCAATATGTACCAACGTACATTTTCGTTTTTAATGAAAACCCCTGTTTTTCCCATCCCCGCTCCCCCCTTCCTTCCCCATTATCAGCGGCTTGTAATTCTAATAATTTGTAATTCTATCGTAGGGCTTTTCAGAACGCAGTTTTCGCAGCGCGCCCATGCCGATTCGTTTCCCCGCCGATTTCGCTCATCACGGCCCATTACCTTTCCTCGTAAATATCGTCTTTCGAATGCTCGCTGTGAAAGGGATCATCAAGCGCCGCGGCGTTGCAGCCGATGCACTCAGCCGCGCAACTAATATCCTATCTCCGACTTCCGCGCCCGCGGCGGAAATTAATTTATTTGTCTCGACTCGCCACGTTTGATTCGCGTTTATCACTCGCGGGATGATCGCGAACGCTCGTGCGATGTCGCGGAACACACGCTCTGTTTATGGAGCGTCGTTTCCACGCAAATCCGGCTAAACGAAACCGGAAAATATCCCTTCCCTCTCCTCTCTCTCTATTCCCTTCGTAATTTTAACAGTAAAGTTTATTACGATTCACGCATTCCGCGTTACGATACAATTACACGGTGAAACACATTTTTTCGACCGTACGATCGTGATTCGATACGTTGATCCGGAACAAACTGTTTCGAAAAATTGTTTCTGAATAAAAGATTTACAGCAAAAAAATTTACGAGATAAAGTTAAAAAAAGAAAGAGAGAGAGAGAGAGAGAGAGAGAGAGAATTTACTTTTTTCGAGGGTTTATTTTTAAAATCTTTTTCAGAATTTTGTATTGTTCGCATTTGCGAATATTATGTTATTTATGAATAAAATTCAGACAATAGAAAATAACGTTCTCAAACAGTTTGCATCAAATACATTCATTATTTAAAAGTTCGTTACATTACATTATATCCAGAAAATATAGCAGCTTGGAATGCAAAGATAACCGGGCAAAATCTGAAAATTCTGCTCCGTCTAAAATTTATCATCGAAATTTATCGCACAGTCCATATGTTGTTACGTGTAGTCACATATTACACTGCGATTACTCTATTTATAAACAGATAAAACCTGGAAAATAAAGAGCGCTCATTTTCAAACATATTATAACGCATAGTCGTACTTAAATGTTAAATTTTTGTAAGAAATTTAATTGTTTATTTTCTCCTTTATTTACTTATTATTCATTTTTATTTTGTAAATTATTGTACTATATTAATAAAATGAAACACCACATGCATAGTAAAATCCAAAAGTTTTCGACTTAAAGATATAAAGGACAGTAAAATAGAACAATCATTTTTATATTTCAATTCGATTTTCATTTTTTTAGAACAATAAATTATTGTTTCATACTATAAACAATATTTTGAATTTTTCTTTTAATATGTTTTAACACAGCGGGAATTACTTTTTCATCACTGATCAATTTTTTTCACGCAAATTGGACTGTAATTTTGAAAATTAAAATTAATCTAGTTTTGTCGGAACTGTAGAATGGTTAACAAAGAAATAATCTCCGTAGTGTCATTTTAAGAATTATTAAAAATATTTTTTGTGATATAGGAAAATTATTGCATCGTTCTAAAAAATGTATTGAAATAAAATATTATTACGAAAAATATTATTACGAAAAAAGGGTTTAATTTATCACTTATTTTATATATCCTTAGGCAGTTTTGGGAAAAATTTTCGATTTTATTTCGTTTAGAGTTTTGGTTGTTTTTTATTATAAATCATCATGTCCTATTTAAATAAAATACAGATATATTCTACTCTCGTAATCTATCGCATTTATCGTGGGGTTTCCACTCAAGTTTGTTCAACTAGTGCCCTTTCTCGCTTGTCGACGGTAGACTTCGAGCTCATCAGCTGTAAGACAATGTTTGTCTAAAATTTGAAATCGATACCTTGCAAGTTGAGTTAGGAGCGACTCGTAGTCGAGTAACTTTCCGATATATCCGCGGATGTGTCCGGAAATTTGACTCGCTCTTATACCAATGTTGTCAATCGATATTGAATAGTTTGGACAGGGTACCAAAGCCAATCGATAATAGGATTACGTTGCACTCTCGCGATCTAACGACTGGCTTTTATAAATAAATAAACTGCAAGAGACGCGTATCAGATTTTCGTTCGCTACCGTAATCTTTTAGCAAACGAATGATTTAAATATTGCCGCGATAGTACCTCTCTATCTTTCGAATATGCTCTTCCATCGAGCATTGTAAATCCATTTTCGCCATAACTTGTTGAATAATTCAAAACTAAGGAATTAAAAAATTAATTTTGTGAGATGAGCAAAAGCCGTGCAAAAACCAATGTTCGATCGAAGCGTCGTTCGAAGCGAGATTCGATTTTAGATTGCAGAGGCATCCGCGGAAAGAAACGATGACAGTTTTGCGACTTCCCGTACATCTTCCGTCGTATACAAGTACCGGTACTTTCATCCATCGACGTACCTGGTAAGTTTTGCGAAATGGTCATGGGAGAAGCTCCCAAGCGCATTTATACGAGTCGTATCACGTAACATATAACTCAGTCTCTTTTCGTCATAGGCACTTGTACCAAAGAAATCTTCGACGAAGGTGTATTTTTCAATGAAAGCAAAAGGCACGCAGGCAAATGGATCTTGCGAATGGAAACCCTATAGAAATAGAATACATTATACATTAATTCACACCGTTTAAATCCCGTTAAATTTGAAGACTTGACTTTCTCAAAGCATAAAGCCACTATTTATAAAAAGAAAGATATGAATTTTTCATGAATTCTATATAATTTAGAAACTTATGAAAAAATTTTGATTGAAAATTTCGAAAGTCTCGGTCCAACAGAAAGGCAGATAATTCACATTTATTCATATAAAAATATAAAGAATTTTTTAACGCAAATATACGATGATTAATTAATTAAATTTTAGTTGTAATTATTTACATTAAATTATTTTGATTCCATATGACCATATTAATGTTATATTAATTCTATTAAAAGCCATATCTATGACCTATTATATTGCATTATATTGCATTAATTGTAACATATTAACACTATGTTAATTCACAAACAAAATAAAAAATCTTTAACTAAACATGTAATATGAATAAATTAACAACCACATGTATTAAACCGAACAAGGAATATTAACTTCGTATTAATTCTGTATTAAATATTATATGTATATATCATACTATATTAATTATAATCACAAACAAAATAAACATCTTCGATCGAGAGCACGCGATGCCAGCAAAGTAATAACCGCACGTAATAAGAAGAACAAGGATTTTTCTCCAGTCTGTTTTTGCTTGAGAGATAAAATTTTCAATTTGTCAATATTTCTTTACACAGCACAATTTGCAAGATCGCGACGCCTCTTGCTTCTCGCGTGACGGCTGCAAATCGCATACTTTACAAGGACGTAGTCTCCGCGCGCGTTGTTCTATATTTCCAATAAACTTATGCAAATACGCGCGACCGTCCTTACGCCGCCCTCCCCCGTCCTTCGGTCCAAAGGAAGCTAAACAACCTGTCGTAAGCCAGTTCCAGTAGAGGAACGTCGAATTCCCCGGCGGTGCATTCGTGTCGCTTCACAATTTTCACGGCATTTATGTCCTTTGCCGTTTTCGTCGGGAATTTCCATGACAGATGCCCGATTCCGCCGAGCGATAAATAAATCCCCGCGCTCGTGATGCAAACCGATTCTTCGACGTCCGCGATGATCGATGTTATTAGGCAGCTGTTTAGCCCGGGCATGCAATACACGTCATCCAGCAGCGGTAGGAACATGATTACAATCTTATCGAGAAACAGAATGACAAATTGTCCCTAACCCTTCAGGTCGCGGCCCACTCGTCTGAGCTTGTATCGAAAAAAAAAAACGGCAAGCACGATTGCTCGTAACGTATTGCTTTCGCGAATCTGGTCGTGCTCGTGATTAATCTTAATTAATCTTTCTGCCAACGAGGTCTTTTACAGTTTTACGAAGACAGTTTCCAAAAAAGGAAAAAGATAGATAAGAATCAATTTTAAAATCTGCGAAGATCGGACCAATAAACACAAGATGCAATTTTTATTATATATTTGATATCAGAAATTCAGCCTTAGATTCGCTTTGACATCCTTGTGGTAAAAATGTATTGTGGCATTTAATCACAGCGTGCACATGTTTATGTATTATTCTGCTGTTAAAAGCGAAATTGCTATTAATTATCGATTAAATGTTATGTTAATGGCTAGTAAACAACAGGCTAGAGGATTCTATGCGCCATCACAAGCGAACTTGGCACGGACGCAAACGAAAAGCAGCCGCCGGAAATAATGCGAACTGATCGAAAGTTTCGCAAAGCATAATACCGAACTCGACGACGCAAAAAGCTTCTAATGCGAAACTTCTACCGCCCAACTCCATCGGCTGTTTACCCCGTGACGCTTTATCAGACTCGGCGTGGCGCGATAATTGCCAAAACGTTAACTACTTGTTGCACGATGACAAATTTCAATTCCAATTCGCGCCGGGCGGAATCTCGATAGACGAATATAATCGATATCGGCACGCTCGGATACATCTCCAGCGGAATTCATTTCGCGAAAATTTATGTCTCCACTCGCAGAATCCGCGAAGCGTTCAAGAAGAATTGATAGAGTACCTCTGATGCAGCAGTTTAAATATAGTGGGCACACCGAAAAAGAACATTTTTCAGAATAAAGCTTTAAATTAAAGATCCCCAAGTTGCAGTCCGATTCCCGTGAAGTTTCTATCTAGCCTGCCAAAAAATTTCGATGTTATAATATAAAAGAATTTAAACTAAAAGTATTTATAAATTAAAATTAAAATAAAAGTATTTAAACTTTTTAAAAATAAAACTTATTCCTTCCTCTTTATAAAAATTTTAATAGAAACCATTGATAAAAAATGTTAGTAAACATTTTTTCTAAATGACTGGGTTTTTTTTTAGAGAAATTTTTTTTATTTTACAATTATATGATACGTAATATGCAATCAGATTTATATTCAATTCATATTCGAACAATTGTATTTATAATAATTTTTTTTATTAAACCTTAGCTACGCATCACTATAATAGTTTTTCACAAATCAATTTTTTAAAAGGAAACGTATAGCTTTTTTTATAAATAATTTTTTGGAACAAATCTTTATATGGGCTCTTTTCTATTAATCTTTTTTCGAAACCCTGCCACTATCAGAGTTGCTTCAATTATTTTTATCTGCATTGTTTCATTCGAAAGAACATTCATGTTTTTTAATCGCATTCCGTAGCTGAGCTTTGCATATAGTAGTACAATTCTGCGCTCAGCTCAGCCGTAGCCAAAGGATTAAACTTAAAAAATATATTACATATTGATCCAAGAACTCTATAGGAATTCTAATCTACAAAAATCCGTGATTTTGAAGTCAGAATTGGTGCTTTAAATTAAAATATTGCGATCGATCTATATTTTATGCATAATAATGTTCAACGCGGAAAAAATCGTATCATTTGTATCCAGGACGGTGGATAACTTCTTATCGATTCGCACTATCTCGGAATGCGTCAGACCCTCCTACCCTTACAGGACTCAGAGGAATGAGCCAGAGAATGGGGAAGTGAAAATACCGATCGCGCATAAAGTACGCCCGCCGGACAGCTCTTTTCCAGATTAAGCGCAATTTCAGAGCGAAAGTTTCTGTTGATAATAATAAAATTCCTAAAGAGTGTCTTAAATTTATCGCATTTTTTTACTTAAAGAAAATAAATTTTTTTATTAATGCTTTTCTATTACTATTTTCCTATTACTGCTTTGGAGAAACAAATTAAATATATTAATGATTATATAAACGATAAAAGTTATTTGAAAATCTCATCAAATCATATTTTTCATTTAATAATAACAAATTTACATAATTTCCTTGCTTTGAAAGAAGATATTTCTTGTAATTCTTGTAATTTTTTTTACCTCAAAATATTTTGTAGCGGAAGAAAATGCTTTGAGACACATTATATATGATAATTTGTTAACGCTAACATTTGCTTCGTAACGTTACTTATTATACCTTTATGTTGCGCTAACAAACTTTTAACGAAGCAACGATGTTACGTGCTCCTGTTTGTAATACATGAAACAACGCTCACCATAAACGAGATGCAAGATCTAAAGTGCATTCTGTAAACTTAATCTGCAATGTACACCAGATGCTACAAATTCTTCATTAACACGTAAAATTGTTCCGATTTTTTACATAATCGTACGCAGACATTCATGCATTATAATTATTTATAAAACCTACAATTACAAAAAAAGTATTAATCTGTTAGTTTGATGACTTTGTTGTTCGACAGTAATCGGCTTAAAAATATGTAAAAACAAATATAAAATTTTAACGTGTGAATTATTAAAAATATTTAATTTTTAATTTTTTTAATACTTTTAAAACTTTAATTAATTTTTAATTTAACGTTAATTCTAAATGTAAATTAAATTGAATTAAATATTTTTAATTATTTTTGTGCAATATATTTATTTTATTCTTAATCTATATTTATATATATATATATATATATATAATTCTTCAGATTAAAAAAGATTAAAGAATAACGCAACTTGTTAATGATTCCTATGCATTGGAATTTATACCAAGATATCATCAAAAATCATCTTATGCCTTATTTATATTTTATTTTAATACAAAAACCAAAGTAAAAATCCAATCGCTGATTTACATATCTTTCATACTTCATTTATATTTAAGAATATTATCACTTTAATATTACTAAGTTTGTTAGTTGTAACATTTATTTAGAAATAAAATCAAGTAATAATAACAATGAATTTATCCAATTTATTTTTTAATTTTCAATTCTGCTTTCAATGTTTATTAATTTTTTCTTTAGAACTAGCTTTTTAAAGAAACAGAATATTTATTTTATAAGCTTTTGAATTTTGTAAAAAAACGTTATATTTATTTAACTATAAATCATTGAAATAGTAGTCTTTCTTCTTGGCAAAGAAAGCTTCAAAAGGTTAAATATTATGTTTGGAACTGGATTCTATATATCGTTCAAATATGAATATGCTGTGTGAGAAACATAAATGTACAATATGAATATATTATAAATTTCAGAACAATTGTAAATATATACACAATGTTACTTGAATTTTAATTTAGCGTATAGACTTAGAATTTTTATTATTGATAAATTATTTTTACAGCAGCGGACCTTTTATTTTTCAACTGTTATATTTACAATTAATACCACATATAGTATAATAAAATATATACATACTTCATTTTTAGAATAAGTAATTTAATTTTAATATATAACTCTATACATGCTGCTCCAACAAAATTATTGATTTCATTACTAGACTCATGGGAAAGTGATGTTTCTAAATGTAATCATTAAATTGCTCATCGAAAAGAGATATTCTTCTAACATCATATACATACATTTTTTAATATTTATTTTAAAAGGAATTATTAAAAAAATACCTATTAAGATAGAAAAATGCAGTTAATGAATATTTGAACGATCAAAACAGAAATAAATATTCCAGTATCTGGCGCATTCAGTCGAAAATAAAAGCGAAAGGTGAAACGTCGGAGTATTTGATCATTTTTAAGTAGACATCTTTTGGTCATCTTAAACAGATAACAGTTTTTCCAAATAATAAACGTTTCTCGAGCGTACGTGAGGCAGTTTAATCGTCCAACATGCTTATAGCCTCATAGAGTTCTGCCGCGGACATGTAACAAGATGCAATTCCTCCTCGCGAACTACGCGAGTTTCTAACGTTTCTAACCATTTCTAAAGTTTCAAAGATAGTGTGCTACGATTTAATGTATCGCATCGTTATTTGAAGATTGTTGCATTAAGGAGATTGTTACTTTAAGATGTAGATTGAAGATTGTTACACTAAGACGACACACTTCCATTGCCAGTAGTTTTCCTTCAAAACTTCTTCAAGAAGGCTGTTACTATTATGCTATTCAGTAGTCGCAATGATTACCGCCCCTTATCAAACTCGACGCATTGTTACTGTTGCATTCGCATCAAAATTGTTAGCGAGAATTCAGCAATTTCATTACGTCATCAAAAAGCAAATAAAAACATCGTTTCTGAAGTAACAAAGCACCAATTCGAAAGAAAGGAATCGATCTTGATTCTGTGAACCGTGTCTGTCGTAAACGTGTCGCAATCAGTTACGCAATGATATTACAGTTCGAATTTTGTTTCATTAATTTGTTTCTTCGCATATTAATATCATTATTAAATATCCGCTTTTTCTTAAACGCAAAAACGCAATTAATATTATTAATTCCTTTCGTGCGCAATTTATTAGAATTAAAATTCATACGTTATGTAAGTACTGTTATATTTTTGTATTATTATATTGACAGTTATAGGAAATTAATTTTAGTAAGTTAAAATAAATTCAATTAACCTCTTTGTATACTTTTTTAATTTGCAAACAGAAGTTAATCGAGTAATAGTATTGTTAAAATAAATGAGACTTTTTTGATGTGTGTATACCTCAATATTTCTGATGTTGCACTTCAATATTTGTTTTATTGGTATTTATTTTATCGAAATGTTAATATGACCTTTCAATTGGATTTTTTTTCATTTTTATTATGAGACATTTGTCCACTCTTCTTCTATTTCTCATCTGAAAAGTAATGAAATAATGAGTCACAATTATTAATGCTTTAGCAAATCTTTTGTAGTTGGAAACACGGAGCTTTTTATAATAATCAGAGCAAAACTTAACAATAAATTATCTTTAAAAATTCATATTTTTCATTACATCGGTACAGAAATATTCTACTAGAAATAAAATTGTTTTTTCTTTCATATCAAAATGTAATGTGAAATTAATTAATTGCTCTCATAATTATACAATATATCACACAATGATTATACGAATGTTATATTATGACGTAATATTGGAAAAACATTAACTTTCCGACCTTTTGAAACAGAAAATGATTTAGAATGGGCGAAAGAATTCAGAGATAGAGAACCATGAGTCTATGTAAAACATGAATTACATGTAAAACTAAATCGGCTGTTGCACTGTTTTCACCTGCCGACATACCTGAGAAAAAGCTTCTGACGTGATTCCCATTCATGGATGTTCCATTCGCACCAGCAGGTACCTGAAACTTCGCAGAGAGCTGTCTACAGAGCACTTCTCCAACAACACCTAGGCCGCATTAGCGGAGGACCGCAAAAGATCTACGAGCGCCCGTGGTATGTTTGAGAGCAAATGAGTTATATACCACTTACGGAATAATGCTCGCACACGCGCGTAATCATAATACGACACTGTGAGATTTATGGTATCTCGCTACGGATTTATGTTGCGTTTATCGTTGACCCTTCACACAATCATATAATACGATAGAGAAAAGACTCAAGGTACTTTATCTTGCAGCTATCGCGATCCGCTATCAAAATACGTGATGCGAAATATAAAAAGATTATTTGTTTGTTTATCCTGAATTATCGGCACTCTCGGTAATTTAATCGAGGCCCCACGCAAATAGATTTATGGCCTGTACAATTTCTTCTGTAATATCTAGTTTCGCTTTTGCAATCAAATAATAAAAGATGAAATATATGTATATCGCGATGCTAATAAATAATTGATGATGTTACTTATACAAAATTGCGTTTTACATTCATGAATATTTTCAACTACGTTTCCCTTTTTCCCCGATACGAAGTAAAAAAGAAGGAAAATGTATGATGAGGAAGGATAATTTGAGGGAACACATACACAAAAGTTTTGTGGTTTCTTTTTTTTTTATGAAACAATAGTATACAGATATCTATAATAAATTACATTCGTAATAATTCGTGTGGATGTTCTTTACAGAAATATATAGATCGGTGAAGTCTCGTATCGCGTTCTCTTGTTGTAATTTGGTCTCACGTGATCCATCGCACGATTGCTAGAATTCTATTCAAACATAAGTCCCTCGAAGTGTAAGCTCGGCTTGAATGCTGATGGCTTGAATACCACGCGTCACGTGTTCGTGATTAAACGTTTTAGATTAATGCGGTGCATTGACATATTTTCATTTATTTACCGTTAAAATTAATCAGAAGTCGATGGTGGCTGGCAATATTATCAACTATGGAAAATGTATATGCTGTAATTTATATAATTTTGTTCGATGATAAATGTATCAGCACCATTATCGCATCATTGTTTAAACATGAATAAAATGCAAATTTCTGATTTAATTATTAAATTACGAAAATTGTTTTTCCATACGAGAGGCTTAGCTGTGTATCAATGTGTTATTGTCGGACATCATCAAAATCTTTTGCGATTCCCTATTCAACTCGATAAGCCTCTCGCCAGTATCGGTTTGGCAAGTTTGCGGTTAATGCGATTCTGCGCCATCCCGGCTTAAAGTTCAAATAATTCATAATTTACAACTCGTCTAGAACACAGAGTAAACCGCGCACTTGTTGGTAATTTGCTAGATTAAACTTCTTCGCCAGTTTTAAACGGCGCGAATGCGAATCAAAGGATTGTAGAGCCGAATTGTACGATGCGTTTAACAAGACGTAATTCAGAAGTACCTTCATACCTTGTATACCTTGCCTGCGAAACATTCTATTCTTTCACGTTCATTACCGTTTACGGTGCATTTACATGACGCGCCAGCGCGAATGGTACATTTATCCATCTATGAGTCATTGTTACCCGATAGCTTGCATTCAAACTGCAAGCCGTTGAAAATCTAGGAAAGTGCAGCAATTACCATGTTCATTCCTTATTCATAACTAGTAAATGCTTGAAATATATGCAAAGGAGAAGCGTTTGTTTCAATGCCGTTGAAATGAACGTGCAATTTATATACTTTAACAATTTTGCAAAACATTTATATAATATGGAAAATATTATTTTTTAAATTACACACGTAAATAATAATTTCGCACAATGTTTAGGTTTCCTTTAGACACTATACTTTGCGCAACTGTTAGAATTTTAATATAAAACATCTCGACTATATGACACAAATAAAGATTTTATAGTGTGTTATAATAAGTGTGAGGAATACAATTTTGTTATTCTCGAGTGTGCAGTGTGTGTTCTTTCTACCAAATTAGAGCTTGAGAACGGTATATATTTATGTCTTCACGGTTAAATTAGTTCATTTTTCGACAAAGAACATCGCAACGTGCGTCGTTTATTAAACAAATTGTAATAAAATATGTTAACAATGCAACGTTATTGCATTCCTGATCCCGTCTAATAAGCGACAATCTCCAGTTGATTCTGTTCGCTTTCTATCTCATCAAGATGTTCGTTTCGTTTGCAATTAAAAACTCGCGTTAGGCCATAAAAAAGAACACGCAATATCTCGGCAATTCGCATCGGGATAACAAGTCAGCGAATAAGTTCTGTTCGTTCTGGCCCCCAATTCGCGGAGAGATATGCTCAGAGCTCCTATTCGTTGTCCTTATAACTGTTTTACGGCGTGTATCTACAAACCGAGGTCGGGAGGCGTGCGGAGGGAATTTACATTGCCCATGGAACTTCGCATTGCTTTTTATACCGCGCGATCGTAAAGATGATGTCGTCCCGAGGATAAATTTACCCTGCCAAAGCCTCCATCGTCGTTTAACTCCGGCCATCTCGAGGCTGCCATTTGCTAACATACATACATACGTGCGACGTATTGCGTTATGCGCGTTGCGCCTTCGTTTCTCTGCAAAGTCGGAGCTGACTTCCGGGACTGCAAGTTTCGTACACGCTTTCGGAAGCGAAATAAAGATATCAGACATATGCGCGCGAGATATCTTCTGGTTTTCATATCCCGCATAAAATGAGTACTATAGAAATAAGCCACTCTTAGCAAAAGATATCGACCTTTATCCTCGCTACAAAATCCTTGCTAAGTCAGCATGCCTGATGGAAAAATGAAAATAGCGATTCGTTGCAACCACCATCTTGCCACTGTCTTCGCCGACTGCGAGCACCGTGGGCAACGCTGCAGATCTGAGACATTTTCTCACGAGTAGAAAAATCATAACTGTTCTAGGATACACACGCGATACAGAGTGAAATTGAAAACGAGATAATACTTGACGAATGTGCACACATTTACAAAGGTATCTTCCATTTCTCGTATTCAACGTACGTATTACTCTTGAAAAGACACAATTCTTTAACAACGGGCTCTCTTCTCTTCCCGCACAAAATTGCTAAATTCCATCGTCATAGATCTGATAGCAGGATCTGGCAAATATTTTACTAGAGAAATGCGCAATAACAATCTATTGCGATTATTTTATCAATATATTCTCTCTTTAAAAGAGCTCGGATAAACACGAATAAATTATTAAATCCAAAAATCTTCAAATACTTCGTAATTCAAATAATTTGTGAAAATTAATAACCAATTTGAAGTAAAGTTCAAATATTAATTTACGCATTTGTTTGGAAGATATTTTCTGCTTTTCACGCTCGAGATAAATGATACGCGTTTTTGTTTTTCCATGCATGATTTTAAGTTCATTAGCGTTTGCTTGCTGAAGTGGCTAAAACGGCAATCTGTTGGCGCAATTAGTTGGTCAATTTATTGAGGAGCTATAAAGCCGCGATTCAGCGTACAAAAGGCAAATCATCTCTCAAAACTGCTCGTGAATACGCCCGAAACGTTTTACAAAATTCGTACGACCTTATCAAAACTGGAAACGGAAATGCTCCTCGTGAGAACGGATTCTGGAGAATTGAATGGCGAAGGGACTCTCAGCTCGCAGCTGCAATTCCCTCGATACTAGTCACAAATACATGAGTACGCTGCCGCTGGTAGGTCTCCGATTCCCACTCAGCGCGATATCGCGATACATTACGAATGAACTTGAAAAGATGGTGCGGACTATTCAATAATAATCGAAGCAAGTGAATCTGGGAAATGGAGCGACGAATTCGGATCAGATAAAAATGCACGGCTAATCCCTGTCGTGACGGAGTTATGAAAACTACTTTAAAGACTACTCTACGTTGTGGAAAGCTCGAAATAAAAGTGACGTAAGCGAAGCAGCGTGCGTAAAATGCAAAAATTTCACTTGTGAAAATTACCTTTTCTCTCCACCGCTCTCGGTGCAAAATAAGTTGTCTGAAAAATCATTTTACCCGCATTATAAATACTTCTGGTCCAATTTAAAATACGATCTAAAACTATCTAAAAAAAGTACCAAAATTAAATAAAAAGACGATGACAAGAATAGCGTGTCAGCGTGCGCTGATAAGGAATTTCTCGATTCACTGATTAAATCTTATCTATAGTTTACATTTGATGTGTGGACGCGTGTTTCATATTTATACATTGTGTCTGCTTCACTCTTAATATAGTATATGTATTTACATTTTATCTTACTTCGGAATTCTCCTGATTCGAGAGCTGTTTTACAGTCTGTTTGTTCATTGGAGAGTCTATTAGATCGAGGCCGCGTTATTGTTCGTTGTAATGTGCTATTATACGGCAAGAAATATGCTTCCGAGAATTACGGTAAGTCGCCACTTGAAAAACAGACGAACGGATCTCTGGGATATGCGGAGTGTGTGTCAGTAATCATCGGCATTCTTTTCATTCAGATTCATTAACTAATTATAAATCAAAGATAATTTTCTTTTTATTAGCAAAAGCTGTATTACTTTGACGGAAATTTTAAGTAATACTTATAGATTTCATGGTATCCGAAAAAATCGATTTAATCTCAAGTAAATTCTATTTCAATAGAACTTCATCATTGATAAAATATATTTCATTCCAAATTGATCGAGAGAAAGAAATATAGCCGCAGAAAGTAGCAATCGTTCCGAAACATTTCGCAAAGTCGACCAATGTAATTAATCTTCTCATGCAAGGATTTGCTTCTTTCAACTACAAGAAAAATACGAGATAGCGTAATTACAAAGAAGCACCTTTTCCCAAACAAATAGTAATAATAATAAGTAATGTTAAAAATATATTAGAAAGTGCTATGATTTTCCATAGTTCTTAAAAGCTCTTGAAATAACGAATAAAAAAAATCTTTTTTCCAATTTTCTCATTGAAGCTCTTTATCGAAAGAACTTTAATCCTTAGCATAAAATTTGCAGAATCTTTCAGCGACTCTCAAACAAGAATTTGTATCAATTAAACTATTAAAGTAGAAGCACTCGACTATATTCCGAGATCAGATAAAGAGCATGAGAGGACTAATTGTAAGAAGCGATACGCCGTCGTTTCATCTTATCGATGACGCGTGGCGTATCATCTACGTCGTCGATGTGTCAATTGTCAATTCTTACGTGAAGAGATGTAGATACGCCTTTCTTCGAGACGATCCTTCCTACTAAATCGCTCTCGAAGCTCGTGTTTGCCGAGGACTTTCCGCGCTTACACCGTGCCGCTTTCACCTCTCCACCAACATTCGATGATCCATGATAGTAGCGTATGGTTACTAGGCAAACGATCCATTTTACGGTTCACCGTGCCGGCGATCACTGCTCGTTCGGAACGAACCACCCTCTCGAAGGCCCGCGCGCCGTCAAATTTACACTGCGGTCGCTCCATCGACCATTATTACGCGTCAGGACGCCGGTGGATCCTCCGCGCTGTCGTGTACCTGCGACGTCACACGGGAGGCCGCTCTTCTTCTCGGACGCGAGAGAAAGGACGCGCATTAACTGGTCCTTTCGAAGGTACACCGGGGAATCAGCAGAACGACGGACATCAGAGGCATCAACGGCGGCAGCAACAGCATCAACAGCAGCAAGGGGCCGCCGACCGTCAGAGGGCAAGGACCGGCGGCGGATTTCGTGGGTGGATTTCGCATACGGTCGTTCATCACGTCGCTGGATATCGCCGCGCTGTTCGGCTCTGCCGAGGGACAGCTTATCGGCGCGGCGTTCATTGTGTCGCTGGCATTCGCGTTGTTCGTAGGATCCCGGGAGCAGCGGCTGGCGTGATGGGCCAGGCAGGCGGCGTAGGCGATCGCGTGCGGGATGTAGCTCTGGTCGACGCTACCGGAGAACAGGGCGCTCGCGAGGGGCCCGACGGCGAACACCGGCACATCCTCGCCCCCGTGCGTCGCCCACGCCCTCGGCACGCCCGCCGTCTGTAATTATAGTCGTTACAGATGCAATTACTGCGCCTAAATCGGACGGGAGAAATTGCACCGGGGCTTCCCGGTGCGTCTTGTCGGGTGAAAATTTTACGGGGTTGATAAGAATGCTAATAGACGAATTGAATCCATGATAGATGACTAATAACCACGAATTCATAGGCGACTAACGTTAATTCGTGAAAACCGGAACTTGTGTAATTGATTGCTGGGTTGAAATAAATCATTTTTGATTTAACGCTTGTAGCACGAAAAACTTATTCTTTCTTGCATGATTATTAATGAGATATGTGAAAAATTGTTGAGCCTACTTTAGACGATTTATTCATATTAAAAATCAAAATAGAATTCTTTGCAAAGTTGTGTAATAGAGAAAACATTTGAAAAATCAAAAATACAAACTGAAAAAGACACTTAAAAAAACGTCACAAAATTTTAAAGACGTTTGATAGAACTATTAGAAAAACATTTGACGTTTTCAGGACGTCTTGCATTCCAATTTGTGACATCTTTGAGATGTCAACTGTTTTAAATCTATGTCTTTTAAACGTCTTATTTAAAATCATTTTTAGACGTTGCATAATGAAATAATAATTAGTTACGCATTAACAAAGACAGAAAGACAAAAGTGGAATTTGTATTGCTTGATAACTCGGTATAAATAATTTAATATTATATAACTCTGATAATAATCTATCTATTATAATAGAGTTTTTAGTAAATATATGTAGTATATACATGTATATATGTATATAATACAATACAAAAATATATTAAAATAAAGTGATAAATAAAATTCTAATTTAAAATTTAATCTGAAAATCTGTATCTGTATAAATTGTAAAAAGCAACATATTAATATTATTTAACTTCAGAAAGAGAAAGAAATTTTTATACGTATGATAACTTGCGATAAAATATACGGTAGAGAACTTCTGTGCTATTTTAAAGCAAACAACGGATTCCATTTTTAAAGCGGAAAAAATTCTGTCGAAAAAATGTTAAAGACTGTTCATTATTTTACTACTTTGTAGATAGGTAACGTGGCATGAGTAACGGGGCATTATTTTTTAATGAATTGAAGCCGCTTTTATAAATGCGGCTATGTAAAATATAATAATAAAACGGCAGTATAACTCTTCATAATGTTTAACATACAAATGCAAAAATGTTATAGTGAAAAACGTCGAATTATCACAAATACGTATATACATACATACATGCCGCACACGCATTTGTAAATCACATAAAAATAAACAATTTATTTCCCTAGAAAAATACGCTTATATTTTTTTGAATATAACCCATATGAATATAACCCATAAAACACGAAGAAAATTAATATTTTTTGTATTAAAAGTAATAAAAATAATAGCTATTATATTA
>VBVR01003099.1:0-19068 GCA_011638315.1 Tetramorium parvispinum | reverse complement strand
ATATATTCTTTATATTTCAATATTTTATTTTTTATTATTATTATATATTTAAAAAGAGAATATACATAAATTTTCAATAATTTACAAATAACTTTTTAAACAATATTATTATGATGTGTTGCTAACTCTTGAACAGGAAATGATTTTTAAAATGTGCCATATATTGATAATACATCGTTCAGATTTATTTTATCGAGTGCAATAAAGAGAAAGCCTATTCTATTGTTCTCTTTACGTTCCACAGCAGAAATATATTTTCATTGTTTAACCCAACAGATTCGATTGTTTCATTTAATAAATTTAATTTTACTGAACAGCCATTGAAATGAGCAGCGTTGAAACGTTACGTGGCTCCTATAATCGCCCATGTGATTTTACCAATTAATTAGTCAATCACGCCCGCGGATTTCATGCAACTAATTATTCGCGCGTCTGGGACAGACTGGTCTGTTAGTTATTGGGGAAATGCGAACTTAGGAGACCTGGTGTATGTAATAGACTAGTACATTCGTAGTATTTGATCGTTAATATCATGCTGTATAATTTGCATCACGATATAACTTGCAGTGTGTCAATCACATCAAGACGTGTCAGGTGTGACTCAATCCATCCCTTTACACTAAAAAAAAAAAAAAAATAACAGAATATTTACACTTTTAGTATTTTCTGCATTCGTCCGTTTCTCATTTATTCCCTGCGTTAAATTCAATTCATCATTTTACGAGGCGCTATTTAGTTTATACCGACATTCCCCATCCCTTGCAGCGCAACATCTCGAATCAGCGGCACGCGAAGAGGACTCTCCGCGACAGTTGTATCAAATTCCCCACGCACTTGAGAAAGTATCGTCACGCGGATTTCCGTCTGCAAGGAGATCGCGTTTCTGCCCCAAAAGGCGCCGAACTGCGTCGGGAGTTGTACACTCTTGATTAATTCAACGATCCCGGTCCCTTCTCCACCCTCTTCTCACCCCGGTTGCGACAATCCGGGTAATCGAGTCACTCGCGGCTGAGCGGATCTAACAATGCAGATACTGTTACGCGCAGATAGCACTACGAATGGCTCGGGATCCATTAAGACTCGAATCACGATGTTAGAGCACCGAGCAACGCGCATCAGAACTTCCCGGTGCATTATACATGCACTTTACGCCTATGATAGCTATATTCGCGCACTGACGTATCGCAAACGGCGACGTCAATTACACTCGATATACAGCTCGAGAATATTGCGCATTGGAAGAGATAGCGCGGGTATTTCCGCTACCGGATGTCGAATAGCGCGCAGCCACGGCCTTTCCGGGTCGTATACCGATGGACGAAGTGCTCTAGCGCTTCGCGTCACATTATCGCGCGTTTATTAATTTTCATATGGATCTGGTGAATCGATGTCTGTACATTTGTCAAATAGATCAATTCTTCCAATTTTTTTAGCATCGCATGCATGTACGATGTTTCTTGCACTGTTTTTTTAAATCTCGCAGCTATGAATATGCATCTTTCAAGGCTGGAATATACCTGCCTCGAATATAAACTATTTTTATTACATTTTTTTTATTGTTGAAATATCGACATCAAAAAATGTCTGTTAGTGTGAAGTTTATTTAATAACTCTTCAATGTATTCCTGTAGCATTAGAAAGTTAATTTTATTTCTACAATTATTATTGTTTTAAACATTGCATTGGTATTCAGGAGAAGAATCATCTTTTTGTACAAGACGAATTATTATCTTTTTATAAATATAGCCGTTCATTTATCAATCTCTATACCGATCGGAGAATCACTACGACTCGTAATCACTGCATCGAGATATGCATTAATGCAGAACATGCGTTTCCCTCGTTTAACTAATAATGTAATCGCGGGGGAGCATGAAACCAAACACCGTTGTGGAGGAAGTCGCCTAATCTCGGCGGAAACAACGGACATTTCCGTGGCATTTCTCCCGATGAGTGCAGATATCTTAGTACAAAAATAACTTGAAAAAATTATTTAGATAGAAAATCTATATAAATAAATAAAGAACCTAATAAAATTAAATGGCATGAAATAAACTTGATCGTTTGCAATATTGCGTATTGCTGACCAGAGTTACTATGCTACAATCTGACTATATTTTGAAATCCAGTTGTGTGATTGCATATTTGCTTGTTATACCTCCGCTGCATTATGCGCTGTTGTTTATAATTAGAGACACTCAAGCGTTTCAAATCATAGTTGCTAGTGTCCCAAGTTCTATTTTACGCTGAGATTACACTAATGTACAAATGTGGCGAGGATATAAACGCTCCAATTTAATTCACATAAATGCGATACTATTATTAATGCGTTATGCATGTAATACAGAATGAAATTACATTCATTGCAATTATACATATTATCTAATCATGTAATTAGGAATTATTACCACCTAAATATATAAATTTATATATATTTGATAATTATTAAGATGATAATAATTTGGAATTAATTGTATTTGATTTAGGGGTTTATGGCAAATAAAATTGAGAATAATAAGCTAGTTTATTATACATATAAGCTATTATATATTTATAAAGCCATAAGTATAATATAGATCTAAATTTACACATATACGTTTCTTATAAAACATACTAAATAATTTAACCGCAGAAATTAATTAATAATTTTTCTCAATCAATGTTACAATATGTATGTACATCTAATTAAAATTTTACGTTAAATACATAGTTCTCCTGTACGCACTTAATTCTATACTGCATAAAAAGGAATAAATCGCAGAAAAATTAAAAAATAACAAATCTGAGTTTATATACCGTGAATATGCATAATTTGTATAACCGACAACTTAATTCGATAAATGGAGGAATTACCGTAGCGGGTAAATTGAAAACGTCGTGTCGAAGAGCGAGCACACGAATAGCTGTAAATCTGCGAGCGTGCGAGGCATTTCTTTGTTAACATGAAATTGGTATGCCACTCGCATCGTGTCGCGAGGGCGCACGGATTAACGGTGGAACAATCCGACATGCTTTTTTTGTTCGCGGAGACGAAAACGACGTACGCATGCCGGCTGTTAAAGGAACGATGAGATATAAAATGTGTGTGAGCCAACGATTTTATGACATCATCACTTTAAGTGTCGAGAATTTGTGCTCAATATTTAACTTTGCTACGCGTGTGTTAACGATAATTTCTTGACTCATCGATTTTTCTGAATACAAATCCGACTTGTTCGTCCAATCGGGCATTATGTTCCACTTTAAAGCGAAACTCGGAAGACATGTTATATGTGTTATATCTCTCTGTCCCGAAATTAATTAATTCTACAAATACTGACAGTTCTCTATCTGTTTTCGATAAACAAATCTCATCCTCATTTTACGACAAAATTTATTGTGTCAGTATAATTTCAGAAACGCAATTACGTAGATTGAGAACTATCTATAGCTCAGCAAACTGAGAAACTAATTTCTACTTTCTCTACAGTAACCATTAATTATAATAAATTTTGGTAACATAATTTTCGTGATGGGTTTAAATGCAATTAATAAATGACTCAATTAATAAATATATAACGTTTAAAAAGTAACGTCAAACCCACATGGTTTTATTCGTAAATAGATCCCACGTTCACGTAAATAGAAAAAAATAAGAAAATAAAAATTCAGAAACAAAAATATAAAAAAGTTGTAAAAAAGAAAAAGACAAATAACAAATTACTACAAGTTTTTACTCAGATATTTTATAAAATGTTTACTACTTTGCTAATATTAAATTTGAGTTCTCCATTATAATTGAGAATTAGAAGCAGAAAATGTGCAGTTGACTTATTCATGCTGTGGCTGAAACATGAAATATGGCCAAACGGACAAAAGAAATCATTGTTGCCTTATAACTAGTAACAATTAATCAAACTTTTGGAACATCAATGAGGTTACTACTCAGGATTAATTTGCTTCGAGGCCTCACCTTGATCACCCGGTAACCCTGTTAAACTCTAGCTATTATTTCGATCATTAATCACTTTATGATGTACATGCAATATATCTATGCTTCCTTTCAGTCGACCTTTTGACCCGCGAAGAGTTCATATTCTAACGTGCTTTGATATAGAAAGGACTTTTAAAATGATGATGACACATTTTACTTATCTCACAAAGTTATTAAAAGTTCATTATAAGTAAACTTTAACGAAATCTCAAGAATAAATAAATAATGACAGCACATAAAATAAATATGTTATAAAATTATGCATTAAAATCCAAATCTAAATAATCCAAATAATAAAGCTATTGTAAGGATTTATTTTTAACATTGTACGATATGACAGAAGATAAAATAACTGCCGAAACAAAATGCAATTAAAATATAAAACAATATATCGCACATATTGAATAAATATTTTCAATGAAATACTTTGACGCGAAAGCACTTCATTAAATCAAGAATGATAATAATTCATATGATACGATTAATGGAAACATCGCGCGATAATAAACTCGAAAATATCAAATTGTACAAAATAATCCTGCGTCTGTGTTAAAATTCGCCGATGCGTTAAGGCATCGCTTTTTTCATAAATACGCGATAACGTTCTCAGACTTTTTTTGTATGGATTAACCGCCATAGATCGCGCAATCCCACATCCTGCGGAATATTAAGCTTTATCGTAATTACTAGCTCTACACTATGGAAATATACTATCCTATGTCTCTGTTCTCCGGTTGCGGAGACGCCATTAAGGAACTTTATGTCGTACCATTTTCCACTCATATTTTCCAACCCCATAATTATCACGTGAATTAGTCATTCTTCCTCTTCCCTGGGGAACGCTCATCATTCATCCCGCACGTGTTTATACTCGTTCTCTCCCTGGATGCACCTCGTTGTCCCTGAGAAGAGAAAAGAAAAACAGGAACAGCTAAATACGTGATATGATGATAAGAAAATTAATTAACTCGAAAATAATTACAATGATCAAAAACTATTGGAGAAGTGTCGTAATGAACAATTAAAAATATTTCATTTTAAACTGGATCCAGACTAAATAAAAAATGCGAACAAATACGGATGTATGAACTTTCCTCAGCGAGTATGAATAGCGCTGCAAGAACACGAGAAACGAGTTTAAATATAAATCAACAAACGTGTTTCTCACTTATTATTCAAAGAAAAAATATTTGTTCGTTCATGTTTATAATTATCTGCCTCGGCTATTTTGATTTTAACTGGAAACCTTTGGTTGACTTTGCTTACCTTATCTTTCATTATTTTTTGCAAATATGAAATATTATTGTAGAAATATATTCAATATTAAATTAATCTTTTTTTCTTTTGTTGTATTTTATTATTAATTATACTGTGTTTAACTTTTAGCGAATAGTAAATCTGAAGTATTAATTAGCAGGACAATCTGCGTCTGTTTATTCGCGAAAATTACGACAATAGAGACATCGTTTCATTTTCATCCTTTCATAAACGTCGACGGCCGCGACAGGCAATTTGTTTTCGAGACTTATGAGTGGTCGATAACAGACATGTGATTGCCAATTGCAATGTTTTTCAGCTGTGAATAACAATATGTTAAATTTCATTTTGCACTTGATCGTCGAGCGCGCTTAAAACGTCATTTGCTACAATGTGGAATTGCTACAATGTGGGATTGTAGATTTTTCACATTTTCTCTCCTTTACAGACTCTTGGATTAATAGAAAATTCATTTTTCCTTAGATGAAAGCACCGCGGGAAGCTTCAAACACGATATTGGCATAATCGTTCGTTGAAGCGACTGCTCAAACGACCACAATATTCGATAAAGTGTCAAAGTTCATCGTACTTTTTACGGAAGTTGGCAGCAGCATAATGAGAATAAGCGTTGAATGCACCTGGCGCTCACTGAATATTGCTTCTAAGGAAAGACTTAATACGCGCTAAAAGAGCTTAATCTTATTTCAATATAAATGTAAACTTTATGTAAATAATTATTTTAAACCAGGTGAATGAATGCCTGTATGTAACGGAAGACATTCTGAAGAAACCTACTCCTGAAGAAGACAGTTTTAATTGACAAGATTTATTATTTAGATCGCACAGATAAGCAAATGTAGCTAATTAACATTTTGCCTACTGCGACACTAGCTTTCCTTTTCCTCTTCCTTTCAGGCGACGCGTCCTGAAAGAAAGGGGACCGTCGTCGACATTATGTCAGTGCATTACAGTTTCACGGCGTCGCAGTCACGTACCATCGCGCGCGAGCACGACGCACCAAGGCTCATTAGCATAAGAAATAATCAGGAGCATTTGTTCTACGCGCAGTGCTCTGCAATTTTTAATTGACCGCGGAGTCGGCACGTACGTGGTTAAAGGCTAAGATAAACGAAGAAGACTAGTGTGCCATGCACCTCGCGTACACAAGAGAAGTTAGGCTGGACCACATCATCTATCCTCATTGCCTGGAGGCCTCTCACAGAAAAGCACCTCCTTCGCCGTTCCTCGCGGCATCTATCCCCGATTCGCTGGGGACCCACTATCCCCGGACTCCGGTAAACGCGACGCAGTAATCGCCGGCATAGTCAAACACATCGACAAGCAAATATCGGGTGTCCTGAAATTCCAGTTTATTCGAGCATAAATTTCTCGGTTATAAATCTCGGACGAGAATGTCGAGACGCTAATAGTCTTCGAGTAATTACGGATAAAAAGATTTTCCGCGACATAATCTTCAGGGGCAAACGGTTAACGAGATGGTGCTGTAGTTAGTTTTAAGCTTGGATTTTACTTCGTCAGAGTTTAAATTTGTTCACTTAAATTAAAAAGTTGCGGCAATGGCGATCTTTCTCGGCATGTCCCTGTGAAAGGATCGATTCCTAATTGGTCGAGGGATCTACGTGTAATTAGAACGATCGATTTTCGGACACCCTGTGTACATCCACAAGCTCAGAGAATTACGGACACAGACGCATGTAGTTTCTACTACTCACTCTCGCTGTTCTTCTCCTTCGTACGTACAGAAATGCGGCGATTGCTGAAACCCAGACGTTGAATCGAGCGCACCCTCGGGTACGAAAATTACGCTTTTTTTTATCTCGATCGCAGTTTCACCTCTTCCTTTCGTTCCTTGCTTCCAATTTTTCCGGGCTTTCTCTCCAATCTTCACATCCCCGTCGCGTATCGAGGACTGATAAAACTGAGAACAATCGACTGGGATACGAGCGAAACTGTCGGCTTGAATTGACCACTACGCTTTGTCGCGAAAAATAAGAAAAGCAGCCATGTTGTAAAATCGAGAGAGAGAAAGGAAGAAAAAAAAAGTTTATTTTTATTTATTTTATTTTTATTTTAAGTTTAGTTTCTTTGTTAAATTAAGCACTAAAAAGAATAGTACATAGAATTAAAACATATAATGAAGATACATGAAGATTAAGCTCTTTTAAAAGTTTTATCTTCTAGTGAAAAGAAAAAATTAAATTAAAAATCAGCTTTCCTTCTTTTAAATCAAATTCAGTTATCAGAAATTTTAAATATACCTATGTATGCACATAAGAAAAATTGTTTACTCGTTAACAAATGTTTGCTTGTTTGCGCACGTTTTCGCAAAGTTTTTTTTACATGAGATAAAGTTTTTTTTTAATCCTTTATAAATATTCAAGATAACGTCAATATTTTTGGCATCATTTTTTGGCACATTTTTTTATAAAACTAGTACATTGTACGTGATATGTAGTAATATCTTTAATATGTATTAAATAATAAATTATGCGAAAATAAAAAATATTATACAAAAAGAAAATTTTAAATTATTTGCTTTTAAAATATTACTGTATTATTACAATTCTGAGAGAGCACGTATAAGTTACAAACATATAGTATTGGATGCAGATTAACACAAGAATGAACACGATTGCGTTTTGAGAGTGACAATTGCGAGATATGTTGGGTTCTCCAAATTTCCGCAATATTTCTGGATTGACATTATCAGTAATCTTTATTAACGCGGCATTAACAGCGCCGCGAATCCTGGCTATATGACTAAGATAATAACCGACTAATGGTCGATATTTTATCAAAGCTGCCTACGCAACGTTACACTATCCGGCACCGATGTCTAATTTCAAGCTGATTAATGCTGCCGGATATTACGCGTGTATATTTATACGATGTTCCAAGGTAATGTAGTTAGATCTACATTACTAAATATTCTCACAATATCGTCGCGCAGAACTGATATATTGACAACATATTTGTGAATCATCGAAGTCAACAGAAAATCATTTTTTTATTTTACTACTTTTATTATACTTAATAGTGTTGATTAAATATTACTTTAAATATTACATTAAATATAACGTGGATGATGAAGCATATTTAATTAAAATTACATTATTGTACAAGTCACGAAAGTGATTAGCGATTTCGACCAATTTACACGTAGAATTATGTCATTTATGTGGTAACTGTTCCGATAGAGATCTAATAGTTGCAGAGTTGCTAATCTACTGCCTAGCCGCTACTACCAAAATTACATGGTACACGGTTGTCCGAATAATAGTATTGTACTTCGAGAACTTCTAACCGCAAGTCGTGAGCATCTGTCGTCTGAAAACCTCCAAGCCCATTTACAAATCTCTATGTTCACCATTGTGATTTACAATACTATATGCACGTGTATACAGATACAAATCAAGTTTAACTTGCTAATATAAGAGACATACTTAATTTAACTGTAATTACATCAGTTAAATTAAACTGACATAATTACCGTCAGAATTTTTATTCGTCCAGTAATATTGAACTTGGTATCAAATCGTAATCATTAAATACACAACTCAGTGATTGGTTTATTAATATTAATATAATTTCGCTATAATGATTGTCGCCAATTAAATGATTACGCCAATATAACTTTATCCATCATTATCAAAGATTAAATTTAAGTTCACGAGAATAAATGATTTTGATTATTATCATTACTTTTAAATCAGCATTGTTACATGAAATAATTAGAATGACCAATAATTAATTTGCTTTCGGAATCTTTACGTGGTGAGAAACTGATTTGAAGTTTTAAAACTCGATTTATCGACGATAAATCAAAACCATTGAGTATACGGTGCAATTTAAAACTACGAGACAGGACTGTCTCGAACACGCGTGACCTCAGGAGTAACAGGATCCACCGGTGAATTGCGAGAGAGACGTGAATTCAATATAATAAAAACATTTAGCACAGGGGAAGTCGTTTCGGTCCGTTAATCACTCCCGCGCGAACGAGCAATAAAATTCCGTTTCAACCGGCTTCACTGAAAGCTCGTCCAGCCGCATTACGAGTTATAGGTGCACGTGCAGCGGCGAACGAGTGTCTCCGCATGTAGCGAATGTACAAGGTGCGAAAAACGAAAAAGAGGCGCTTCAAAGGTGATTAAAGACATATATATAAACAATACGGAATGAATTACGTTTACCGTAGACGGGAGAAATTTTGTACCGTCGAGAAACTACTCGTGAAAAATGTATTTTTGGCGAGACGATTTTCTTCCGACTCGATTTGCGGACAATTTTACAAGAATATATCATCGAGGAGTTGCACATAAAGGAGGGAAAATGTACATGGTAAATAAATAAATATATATATATATATATATATATATGCGTAAAAGGAATTGCGTGTGGAAGTTCGCATCTATGCCGAGTGTGGTGCATAAGATATCGCAGCATCTTTGTGAAGATTATCGAGATAGTCTGATTCAGTCGAAAATCTTAAAACGGAACTCCGAATAATTGTATCTATATAAGTTCGACGAAACGTAGTTTGTAATAGTATCAAGAACTGTAACGATAGGTTCGTACATGCACAGCGTGTATTTCCGGTGCACGTTTTCGATCGTCTATCGAGAATACTGCCGAATTGCCCTTCGTTTTCTCTTTTCGGTTTCTCCGTCCCTCCCCTTTGTCGTGTCTTGTGTCTGTGATTTGCGCGAATTTATTGGTAGAAATGTTTGAAAGTTCCGCAGAATAGTTGGTAAAGTTTGCTTACGGACGGCGATGCATCGAAACGGGATTTTATTTGAAACTTCGTGAATAGAGGCTCGCAAACGAATTGAAGTCTCTCTCGTATAGAAACGTTCGTAAAAGCATTGATCTGTACGAAACAGCGAAGAGTTGCACACGTTATTGCTATATAAAATTGTCAATTATATAGACTATTTTTGGCCTATTTTTGAAAATCATAAAGATATTAAAGACAAAAAAAAACGAGAATATTGAAACAAAGAATCTCTATTAGCAAAAAATTCATCTGATCGCATACTATTGTTAATATACTGTATATAATTTTCCACATTATATGTGAAATTACTTTTTCTTTTTTTAAATATTTTTACGTCGTGCTTATCCGAGAAAATATAATGAAATTTGTGTGAATTTTGAAGTTTATTACGGCTGTATTTTTTCAACCGTGAACTCTAATTCTCTTCGAATCTCCGTGATAATACTTTGACGAAACAGAAAACGGTAGCCTCAGACATTGCAATTTATTATTTCTCTTTTGTCAATACAAGCATTATTGATACTGTGAAATACTATTCCATAAAAGATAGAAAATATAAGTATCTGTTATTAAAAATGTTTCCATCTATTAATTAGAAGAAAAACTTTTGTGCACCTCATTACAAGATTTTATTTCATTAGCATGAGAAATATATCGATTATACTAATTTATGTAAATATTCTTTCTTTTTAATTTTTAATTTTAAAAATTCTTTCTTATTTTTTATTTAATTTTGTATGCAAGCATTTTTTTATGTACACCGAATATTGCGTTTAATATTTGATTTGCTGTATGTGTCAATAATAAATTGTGAAGTTCCAAACACTTTTACTGTAGAAAATGCACTCTACACGTGTCTATGCTTCGTATTATACTTGGGCCAGCCGCAGACTCTGTCTACCGCTCTGATAATTTATAACCGGTCAAACTTTACGTTACCATAAGCTGCAGAAAGTGCATCTCGACCCCGCCCTAATATCGTTGGCCAGTTATCGAGACACCGGCTAACTTCGGCGGCGCAAAACCATATTTAATATTTTAAGGTCACTAATACATAGTCATTGTCGCGCACGATATTCCGATAGCTCCGAATATTATGGACACAAAATATTGAAAGTTGATCGATACAAATTGTATTGTTTATTCTTTATGGATAATTTTATAAATATATATTTTATACATATATATATATATTTAAATATTAAATTGTGTTATTAAATATTATTTCTTAATTAGTAAAATTCAAGAAATATTTTAAAATAAATGTTAACTAATGTTAGTTAAGTTAAAGTACAGAATAATTATAATTGATTTTATATTATTCTTATAATATTAGGCTATTAATAAATATCTTAATTATTGAAATACAAGAAGTACTTTCATAAACATTAGCTAATGTTGGTTAAGTTAAAACACAGAACGGCGGATTACATAAAAAAATGAACAAGCACGTTTCTTTAGAACTCTTTAAAATACCGCCTGCTCGCATCAGCGTAAGTTTTCAGACAAAGTTTAAGAATCACTAGTAAACATTCTTAAAGTTTAGTGCTCCGTCATCTTATTCGAACTGCGGAAAATTACATTTTGTTTTGCTTATCCATCACTCGTGGATTCAGCATATATGATTTATGGGAAACGGGACTATTCGCATTATATGTAATCCAGTTTGAGAGTTCAATAATACAATTCATTAACTACGTAACATCTGTTTGCTTTTTACTTTTCCGAAAATGTTATTCACGTCTTGCTTAAAACTTTTCTATAATATACGGCTTTCATGATCAACAGCTCTCATAATCAAACCTCCTATAATTAAACAACATGATAATTGGCAATATATTTTCGAGATAGATTTCAGATTACAGAGGTCAAACATTACCTTTAAAACTTTGTACGATTTATTATAATAAATTACAATATCATAAAATAAATTTTAAATGTATGTTAATGTATTAATTGATATCAACAACCGGAACTGTGTGATGGAGATGCAAATAATAATTTTATTAAAATCCAATTAATGACTGTGTATATAATTTATTATTAAGTAGTTATCTGATTATATAGAACTGATATTTACTGACAATTAAAATATATCGAACATGTTGTAGGTACATTTGTTACTTTCTCGGTACATGAATTCGTTCTATGTGTATGTATTTTCACAGAGCGTGGAGAGTTCCGGATCAACATTTAAACATAATTTAATTGGAATTTATTATACGAAAGATTAAAAAACAATTATTAATATTATTTTTATTGTATATTTAACATGTAATATTTTTTACACATGTATACATACGTAAGTTTATAAAATTTTAAATTAAAAGTAATAGAATTGCAACTTTGAATTCATATTTTCCTGATAAATTCTTATTCCACTCAAATGTGACAAGACTTCAGTAACTAATTTTGCTTACTAACTGACAGCCACACGAAGCATTTGCGTTAAAAGTAAACTGGTATATCGAGCTTGATCGCGAAACTTGACGAGAATGATGGTACAACTTTTAAAGCAGAGACTCAATGAGTCTTCGAAGTCTCCGAACCTACTACTTGCGATAAATTGCTAGAATATCGATAGGTTTCGTGTTATTGGATCAACCTAATTTAAAAAATATATAAGTATACGTCAAAACTTATATAATACATTAATGATTGTTCCTGCAACTTTTTATATATCGTCTCATACTTTATCACTTCTTCATTCTTTTGCATTTTTATTAAATTTAAAAGGGGACGCTATTACAGATCTATTTACTTTCATTATTTTTAAAAAATAAAAAAGCAATCTAAATTTTTGCTATTATCTGGAATTGTTCTCACGATAACGTAAAGTCGCCAATTTCATTCAATTTCTTGTCTCACGCCTAGAGCTTGCAAGCGTATTCTGCCTGTCTACTAAATTCCAGACAATTTCGCCGTTACGTAATTAAAATAATTTTCAGAATCGTATCGAGATGCGCGGGAGAAATACAACACGTGAATATTCTCACGTACAACGAGATCCTGCGACTCATTCGAGAAGCGGCGTGAATCTAATCTTCCGAGGTAACAGAACTTCGTGGACTTGGTACATATCCAATCTACGTGCTAGGCTGCATTCGCACGTTGTATCGAACGGAATGCAACTGTGACACAATTGAGATCCTTCAGTTACGATCAAGATGCAGCTCGAGATCCTCGAACTGTATCTTGATCGCAAGACATCTCTTTATTACGTGCCCTAAGGGAATCGATCGATTCTTAAACTGTCTAAAGAGCGCAATATTTCTTCTTTCATCCATTATTATAGAGTAACATAAATCAATAATAGCAATCGATACAACTTACAAAATAAACTTTAAATTATTAGTGAATAAAGCGTAATCAAATTTTGTTGCTAAAAGGAAATTATTGTCCATGTATATGTATAAAAACGATTTATATTTTTATTATGGTGAAAAGAAACAATCGCAAGAGCATTTTATGTAAACAAAAAAATGTTTCATAAATTATAAAATCCTTCAATAGATCTTTTCTTATCTAAAATACACGTGAAGGGTAAGCGATTTACTATACTGTCTTTTGATAATAGAGAGACAGTTAGGCTACGGAAGTGTGTGTTTAGCGTTTCAAGCATAAAACGAGAATAAATTTCATTTTCTTGCTTTTTAGGCGCTTTCAAGGCAAAAGCGCCTTGTCACTCTATAACGACTTCTCTCCATTATTCCGCTTGAAGATGCTTGAAATATATTTAACATGCTTCCAAAGCTTACGTGGCGTGCTTGCTTTCGTCGTGATTACCGCTTTAGTCGAAAACGTTCGAATATCTTATCATTTTTCGAGCCTAATGTACCCACCTATAATAATTACGTTCATCCGAGAAGATCGATACGAACCGAGGTGCAGACATTCCCAGGACATTTGAATGTTTTATGATGGTTGTGCGGTATAAAATGAAGTCCATCACGGAGATACGGGCAGATGTTTTAAAAACTTCTCGACGCTACCCGTTTATCATTATGAGTTGCGCGAAGGAGCAGCAAGATGATTAACTCGAAAGAAAATGAGAACGATGTGAAAAAAGAAGCCTCCGCAACAGTTCAACGATGATTAATACGCCGGCTTTATCAATGTGTAACTTGTGCGAACTCGTTACAAATTAATTAAGCCACGCAAGTGCCAGAAGAATGTGATTTATTGCGCTCGACGTTATTGCAATGTACAATTATAGCCACGCTAACCGTCTACGAATTTTTGGAAGCTTCATTACAATCAAGATACTTTAAGAACCATAGTTTATATTAATTTAATTTTCTTGTTATATTAACTCAAATATGATTTTTTCCTATAAATTCTTATTTTAATTATTATTTAAAAATTGTTTTCTTTCATGTTACATATTAAATGTATATTAATAAATTCTATGTAAATTTCTCTTAACAATGAATAAATTTTATTAATAAAATTTTAAATATTAAATAGCTTTTATCATCTTCGAATAATTAAAATATTATGTAATGGTTTATTAACGAGTCATTAATTTTTACAATCAATGACTCAGTTAGTCATTAAATATTAGATTAAATCACTAGTCAGAAAATTCGACTATAAATTATTTCAACAATACGCTTTATTTTTCAAGTAATTTATATGAATAAATATTTATATGATAATATAAGTAAATATTTAATTATAAAAATCAATATTTGAATTAATAACATACAAGTGGTTTCTCGATTATCGAGTCCAATAATTATATTTTATTTTAAGTTTATTAGAAGATTAATATGTTTTGCAACATTTCGCGAACCAACAAAATCCCATCTTTTCAAGCCCATTTTGTTGATTTTTTTTCGTTCAATCTAATTTCGAACGTCAGATGCCGAAGTACTTCACAGTAATGCGCTTTTATCGTACCAACTACAGAAAGGAATCCGCCTTGGACAATGCTTCCACGATCAAAAGAAACTCTCAACATCACTTTACCTTTGTTCGTGCACATCAGAAATTTCGCCAATTTTCACGTTAATATATGAGAATTCTCATTGGATTAATTATTTTTTTTATTAGCTCGAAAAGAAATTAAATGAGATCAGACATAATAAGTTTAAAATATTTTAGTCTACGTATCATTCTCATACTTACATGTTTATATGAAAACCAAAGAAATCGTTTATAAATAATTATTCATAATTCTATTTTATTTTATTCATTCAATTTGCGTAAATATTTTTTCACCTATAATTTCATTTGCTTTCAATTCAATATTATTCAAACATCATTCATTCATTCATCACAAGTGGAGAGCACATAATGAGTTTGATCCAAGTGACGAACAGCGAACGTGTTAAAGACAAATGACGCAGTCAATCACACTTTACATCCAATTAAATAGTGAATATCCGTCTAGATTGCCGAAAGCGGTAGTAAAGAACTTCTATTATCAAGAAAATGAAGATTAAGCGATACAGAATCACTTGTAGCTAAGCTCATTCTTGCTCAAAACGTTGAACAATAAGAAAAAAGTAAATTAAAATATGTGAACTAATTTAATGATATAATGTTATATATTATGATAATATCATATTTAATGGTAATACCAGATATGATAAAACTCAATATAAAAAATCATTAGACAAAGAGGAAGAAGAAAGAGAGAGGGAGAAAATATTTATTATAATAGATAAGACACTCTTCCCATATATAAAAAAACTATTTTTGTCAATTTTAAAACTTCGAAACTAAATTTTGCATAAAATAAAATTAGAGTCATTTATTAATTATTTTATTTGAATAGAGTTAATTGTCCTTAGAACTTAAAACAATTCTTAAGTAGGTAGTTCTTTTCAAACTATCAGCAACCGATTTCTACCTCTATCCAAGGATAAGACAATTGCTGAAACGTCGTTCTTTCAGAAATGCTGACGCAGTGTGCATTGCGAAAACAATACTGAAAGCGCTAAAAGAAACTCGCTTACGCCACTATTCTCTAAAACTTTACAATCGCTGGGTAAAGTGCATTGCCATACGAGGTTATTATGGCAAAAAAAATATCCAACGGCACGAATACCAATATTTCATAATAAATAAAAAGTAATTTTATCTACATATATTAATAACAGAATACCCATGCGATTTCATCTGTATATCTTAACAAAAAAAAGTTGATAAACAAAAAAAATGAAAAGGATAAGGAAAGGTGTTAAATGGTTAAAATGAAGTTAAAATTTTTCACTGTCATACAAAATAGAATATTCATCTAAGAAATATTTGTCTTCTCGTGAAAAACAATATGCGTGCATATTCTGTAGTAGAAATTGTGCCGAAAAAGACGGAAGACAAATTTTATTTATGCTCACACGAAGAAGATAAGTCACCTAGGTGAATCTCGGAGTATATTGCGGTCCAGGTTTTTCTCTTTTCTCACGCAGAGGTCGACTTGCACGTCGCCGGCCGATATAGTTCGAGGTGATGGCACAGAAATATACGATCCTAATGGAAGAGGTTTAAAGGGATTTAATCTTCTTTCATAAAATATTGGTGCGGTTACTTTATGCAATATACATATATTTAAAGATTGTCTAATGGCTTATATATTCTAGTCCTAAAATCTTACCGCAGTTTTTTATTTTAAAAATTTCATTATATATTTAAATGTAATATACATATATTTAACGCATTTACATTTTGTGTGAGAATATAAAACTAGAAAATAAATCTAGAAGAAAAAAATATAAAAACCGATTTAGTTTTATGAAAAAGTACTTACATACGGACGAAGTATTGTATACGGACACATTTGTTGTTTTCAAAACCCATTTTATAATAAAACTTTTTTTTATCAATATTAAATACAATTTCATATGTAAAACATTCACATCCTTTTGCATTCATCTTTATTAACAATTTTTAATTAAATAAAGACATTGATCTCGCATAACTCTTATAATACTCTATTTTGAAAGTAGTCTCACGTCAATAAGAATATTTTTTGACTCTTTCTCGATAGTATAACAGACAGCTTAGATTGCCGATGAGAGAGATATAATTGACTGCTGACTATGCGTCAATAAGTGAAAAATTTCCAATAAATGCGGTTGATTCTCAGGGACGTGGCCGCGTCGCTTGGGAAAACGAACTCTTACGCCAACGTCAAGATTTATTATTTGATTCGCCGGAAAAAAACGACGCAGAACGTCGGAGACGAGTTTTACTTGTGTCTACACTGTCTACCCGATGAGATCATATTTTATAAAGGTACGCATAAGATACAACGTATCCTCTTTCTCGGCCATTACCGGTGGACGTTAAAATCAAAAAATAAAAAAACACATTACAGTTATCATTTTCCACAAGGCGTTCCACGAGGCGTTCTCAATTTTTTGCGAAATGCAGCAGTTGTAATTATTTTAACACAGCTTGTTATATATATGTAATTATATTAATTCCTAAACTGCAAAGCATCTTTGATAAACGGTGCATAAGGGATACGAACTAACGCTCTCTCATGTCGTTGAAATTTATTTCTGAGTGTGCATCTGAGAATTAATAGTTGAGCAACTAATGTGATTTTATTGAGAATTTATACTTCAGACACCATACATTATTAAATACCACCTAATGGTGTACGTATCTTGGTTATAACGCTTAATGAATAATCTTGTGTACATTAACCATCTACTATCATACATACTATCGCTTTGTATAATATTTGGTAATTTGCTAGAATTATTACAACATGGCTATAATGTAAAAGCTTTGTTATTGTGTTATATATGGGTAACGTAGATGCAAACTTTACAATGTAGTGAAACATTGAATTATCACATCCCAGAGATATCAATGTAAATATTAAAAGTATGAATGTAAATTTGTTTATGTACTATAACAATTGTTATAATTATGTATATTGTATACCCAGCGTTTTTTTTTATACATACACATACTGTTATAAGTTAATAATTTACGTTTACACTCTATGAAATTATATCATTTACATAACAATAATATAAACTGTTAGCTTTATTGATAGATCCATGTTAAACTGTAAAATAAAAATATGAGAAACAGGGCGTTTATAATACAATGTTATAAATGGAATTCTATATGAGATTTATAAAACCTTTTTGATAAGTGAAGTTGTTCGTTGCAATATTGAAACGAACGGCCGATATCACTTGCAATTCAGCCTGATCGAGGGAGCATTGATGTTTGCCGCGGAGCTGCATTTGCGCAAGCGAATGTAAGCGGAGGCAGATATATCGGCTTCCTGTCCTTCTTTCTTTTTTCTTCTTATTTATTACGCGGCGAAAGCATTCGCTCTATTACCCGGCCCGATGGAAGAAGCTCACCGTACCACTCTATCTTTCTCGCGGCCTTTCGCGAAAAACGGCAGCAAAATGCGTTATCACGTCATCGTAAAAAGACATGTCGCATGGTTCGCTGCCGCGGGGCTCTTCAATGTTGATAAAGTCTCACAAGACTTCCTTTTTCGGAGTACTTCTCCCTCACCACTCGTCGTCGTCGTCGTCGTCGTCGTTGTCGCAGAGCTCCCCGAAATCCTCGTTATTGGTCGTCAGAAAGATCTGACACCGATGAAACGAATGGAAAGGGTGAGTGGGATCCAGATGGGATCTCCTTCAGTTTAGAGATCCTGCCCGATTTGAAAACAACGAGAATAAACGGAGAGTCTTTTATTCCCGATTCACTTTCCGACGCAATAAGTGTGAACGGTTTTATATTAAGGGTCTTACTCAATTTATAACGAGAAGAAACGACAAACATACGGAGGATCATTAACATTGAAAATGCTATTTGCTTCCTGGAAGCAGAAACAGTTAAAGATACGTATAATTATTATCTATTCATATAAATATGCACTTTTCAAGTGTATATGTATATTACTCTCTGTATTTTGTATTATTGTATTATTGTAATATGCTGTTTAGTAGCATATACGCACCGTTTGGTCAATTAAGTACTCAATTCTATTAGCTCGCATTATATGCAGGTCATATCACCGGCACGACTAATTTATGTGCGTATAAATTAATAT
>VBVR01003098.1:0-19070 GCA_011638315.1 Tetramorium parvispinum | reverse complement strand
ACACTTATTTTTCCGTCAAAGAAAATGATTTAGTGCAACGAAACAACTAAGTTTTTATTCAATAAAATAATGTTTTGTATATATAAACGTTTTTTTTAGTCAAACAAATATAATTCAAACAAACACATTTACTAAATCCAAAGAAACGTTTCTCTCTGTGTATAAAAAATTACAAAAAGTAAGAATATAAAATCGTACATTGTTAGTTAGTTGCGTGCTTGTTTGCTGCCTCTATCCAGGAATTGTCCTATTGTCGGAAATAATAACTCTCAGAAGCATAAAGACCTCGAGAACTTTGTGCAACTGTGATATCTAATCTAACCTACGGGCTGAGAATAAACAAATTTCACAATTTAGAGTGTTTGCATAACTAAGAGTTCATGTATCATATTGCGAAATAAGAATAAATAATTTTAAAGATATGTTTCATAATAGTATAAAATTTATATTAGCAACTACATTAAAACTATGGATAACAATATTATTGTTTTTCACTACATATTTTATTTTTTTCGGCTGTTAAACCGAGCAAAAGCTGCGCGTGAACAGAAAACTTAAACAACACATGAATACATAGTAAGATCAATTTTCTTGAAAAAATTAAAATATATCTTTTTATATACTTCTTGTAGTGAAGGTGTTAAACACAGAGAAATAACTTATCGTGGCATAGAAAAAGCCGACTTATGATTTATTAGCCACATACGTCTCAACTATCCATATGGGAATAGAGATTGAAGTGCATGATTGAAGTTTTATATCTTGTTTTTTTTTATATCTAGGCAGTTTATATTGGATTAATGGTCACGTCTTTGACTTTAGTAATAACTTAATAAACTTTAGATATTTTCAAGGTAAAGGCTGCAGTTAATATGTTATCTAGAATCTGGAATCGTTATACATATATCTTCGAATGTCAACTGTAGCTTTAACAATACGAAATAAATTATTACAATCTGTTACGTAAAAATAACAGATATATGGAAAATAACGCGTATATCTAATGTCGTGACTGAAAGTTTTTTTAATTATGTAGTATATAATAAAACATTTAACTTTTATCGGCATGATAAATGATTTTCCTTTAACTAACTCTCGTTGCATATAATATGATGCAGATATTGAAATGTCATAATATTTTAAAGCGAGAGAGTAATTGCAAGATGAATTATATTAATTTTATATGATGCTATGTAAGAGATAAGATATGGCCTAAAATCGGTTATACAGCAGTAAAAGGATAGAAGTTCTATCGCATAGAAGTTAGAAGTTGTGTCAATTTGACGCGCGTGTAAATAGTATCCAGCCAGATGATAATGTAGCACTGTACATATGTATATATGTGCGGTGACTTGACGCGGCGTCATTGTACGTTCATGTGCATTGCCTCATTATTATTTAGATACTGCTTAAACACGCGGCAAATTGACACGGAGTCTACAATGTCTTTTTACTACCTGTGTGCAGCCGAGCGAAATAGAATTTTCACAGAATCGTTATTTAGAATCACACGTGTAGAACATAATAGAAATTTTTATACTAACAATAAATTATATAAGACGTTTTATGCACTTTTTTAAGTTACATAAACAATTCGTCATGTATAAATTTATCAACTTATGTATATATGTTTTTTTATGTTCTCAATATTCGTATTCCGTGTATCCTGTATACCGTGAGAAATATATTTGTAATAGATGCAATTATAAAATAAATCTTTTTTTACTTGTATAAACTTGATTTTATGTCTCCTATTCTAAATATCTTTGATGATTTTATTTTTTTTAATGTTGATTGTTAGTCAATAGCATGAATTAGCGATACGTCGATGTGGAAAATGTATTATAATCGATGCATCTTGTACACATTGAGTATACATGAGGAATCTGTCAGAAGATGACGAGAACATGCGTAGTCTCTTCCTGTACTTCATTTTTTTTTTAAATAGATACTTAGCATTAGACTAATATACGCATCTCCAACTTCAACCATATGTTTATACTTGACTACATGCAGCTTTAATTTACGATCTGTTACAAAGTACAGTACAGTTTCTTTCTTCCTTTACAAGTTATGTCGAAACACAAGACAAATAAACAGTTTATGCAAAATAAGTTGCTAATATTACATTTTTATTTAAATATAAATCCAAGTTATAAATTATAAAGAATCATAAATTAGTTATAAATAATTATATCAATGATATGATATATGTATATAAAACTGCTGAGAAATCATGATAAAAATATGACGTCTTATTGTATCTTATATACGTTTGCGTAAAAAACTATGCGCGTGATCGTAAAATATAATGCGTTTTAAACAAGGAAAAATATTACGGTCGTGGACTTGATAAGAACGTAATTGTTTGCGCTTCAGCTTCTGCCATGAAAAAACGAAACGCTCATAAACATATCACCTATCATAACTCATTTCTCAATAATGATAATATTTTGGTACTTATCAACAAATCTGAATATCAATCTTCTGCTCTGGTCTGTCCATCATGGACTCGGCGAGGCAATTGGCCGAGTTTGAAAAAAATGTCACGATGATTCATACGCCGGTCGCGTCACGGGTACGTTTGCACGTGAGGCCCCGACGGATCAGGGGTGCGAGGGACGCGTGTCGTTGGCCTGTCGTACTTCCTTTCCCGTAGGTCCCGGGAAGTCCATTCAGAGGTTGCGCCAGGACGTCCAGCATCCACGTAGGGCCCGGAGCGCGTTCCACGGTGATTACCATATTGCATGTCACATTGTCGGCGCACCCCACGAACGAGAAGAGATGGAGGAGAAGACGCGGAGAAAGAAGATGAAGAAAGAAGGATGAGGCAGAGAAGGGTCAACGAGAGACGGCTACGGGCACAGAATGGAGGCGAACGAAGAGGATGTGGACGCTAACCGCATTGCAATATACCCAAGGGCACGGCGTCTATAAACCACCGCAATTCTATCTGCATCCCTTCTCAGCGCGTATAACTCTCGCCGTCAGGATTAAGCCTTTTATAGTCCTTTGGAACGGCGAATCTTGCCTCCAACCCTTCATCCCACTCATCTTTGCCCACACGGCTCGGACGTCCGCACGTTAAAGTTCCGTTTTTCCTCTTCTTCCATATCACCGGTGTTAATCGTACCCTCGGCGTCACCTTCGGCGCCGCTACTGATATTCCGTTCGGCCGTCCGTGATCCCTGGCACGTCGTTTTCAAGACGGACACCTGCGTGAGCACGATCGGTAGCACGGCGCGGAAGATGAGCGTTTTGATCGATGATATGCAGGTGTTGCGTCGTGGTAAAATGATTGCGAGCTGTTAATTTTGCATCCTTCAAAATCTCTTCAACCAGGATTGATGGGATCATATATGTAAATGTTTCCAAGCTTAAAATCTCATTAATAGCGATATATACCGATTGCATTGAATTCTTTATCTGTCTTAGACAGAGACAGACTATTATAATTATTATACTGAATACTCTGATATAGAATACGATAGATAGGGTGGTAGGGGTATATTGCGATAGAAAACGTACCGGTCTTGAAAACGTCATAAGCGAAGAGCCGTGCAACTGGCACGACGAGACTTTCAGTTTAATATCTGGAGTTTTCTTTCACGTATAGTATACAGAGAGAAAGACGTTCTCACGCAGCGAGAAACGGGTAATTCTTTTATCGCAATATCCTGCCAGATGTGAGATGAACGGCGCAAACGGGGTAAGAGTCAGGAACAGGAGAAGGGTAAGGTGAAGATACAGCATGGAAAGTGTAGAAGGGCTGGCTTAGTGAGTAAAAGCTGGAGATACGTCGGCTAGCAACTTTGCCAACTTTAATATCTCACAAGTTTTCTCATACGTATCTCTCGTTCTCTGTACTCTTCATCTTTTTTACGCACTTGCATACGCCAAGTATAAAACGTACATTTTTTTTCCCGTGCATCATTGTTTGCAATCAGAGTAGAATTTTTCTTTGCGAATTATTAAAAAATAAAGTTAGCCACCAACGTCTTTTCATCGAGCATAACGAAACGCGGAAACATTGTAATCGACGGACCGTGTACAAGAAAGAAATCGCGAAGCGAAGAAAATGGATTGAAAGTTAAAAATTGTTGAAACACATGTCGATGTATATCGTGCAGCAGAAAATGTAGAGAATTATCTTGAGACTGAACTGAAAAGATCGATAAATATTTATGACTCATAATAATAGCATTTGTGCTAAAGAATTCGTCGCGTCGTGTTATCATTCGCACGATGAAACTTAAACGAACGAGAAACGATGCGAGTCATTTTATGTTTTTGCATTAATTATTGAAATATAGGTAATTATAGCAAGTACCAAAAGATTTTAAACACGGTTGATTATTTCTTATAATGATTTCCTATAATTATTTCCTACATTTCGAATAATTAACTATCAGCCCAAACGAATAATTAACTTCGACTAAAAACTGTAAATGTATTGGCTATTCATTAAATCATGTATTGCGCAAATTATTTATTTCATATAGAAATCAAAAAGCAATACGGAATGAAAATTATTTATCATTATTTTATCGCGATATTTATGTACATGTGGACATTTGAAATATATTGCGCAAACAATTTTAAATTTCGATTATACATTTCCGATGATTGTGTCTTAATTAATCATTAACTCAATCTTATTAATCGCATTTTAATATCGCATGATATTAAAATGTTAACATTTCTTTTCTTTGTTTATAAATGGAATTTTTAATCGATTGTTTTGAGATTTACATAACTATAAATACGGGCTAAATTCTAAAATATTAGAAAATATTAGAACTGTTGGAAGTTTTTACGGCTTTTTATTTTCCGCAGTTACGTGAATATATCTAAATAAAAAAATATATTATAATGTTCGTATATTTTAAGTTTACTTAATAATAAATATTTATCACGATCTTTATTTTTTAAAACAGAGATAATTATGATAATATTATATACCTTTATATACGGTCTTGAATTATACATGGCAACGCGTATGCAATCGCTTCGGGGGGAGGGGGGCACGCAGATTTTTAAGTTAATGATATAAGTGCCGAAGGCACGCCCTGTTTACACGTATGTACGATCCGTGCGAATGTGGATGAGATGTGGATAGTAGTCAATTACTTCAATTACATCGATCGCTTTGTGTGTCGAGGCATTGCTATAACATAACTTCTAATCCCCGTGTACCAAGTGACACAAGACCGTTCGTTGTCATTATTGAGAAATTTAAAAAAGTCATATCCACTATGAGTCACCGTTAACATTAAACTTAAAAATCGCATTCCTTGTATCGTACAGTATTCTTTGGTAGTAAATACAATGCTCCGTAATCGTCGCACGCATTGAGAGCTTTCGTGAAGATCAATTTAAGCGTATAGCGCTGATACATACATCGAACGATTCCGGTGTCGGGACAACGATTTCACTAACGACTGCCATGATGCAACATAGTAGGACGGTTCTGGTACGAAAAACGTTATTAACAGCATTTAAATGTGAAGAACGCCTCAGGCATGACATGCCATCGCCTAACGAGCGAGCGGAAGAGTTACGACTGGCTGCCACTGTTCTGTTTACGTTTACGATATCACGACAACATTTACAGGCAGAGGAAATGTTCGCTATTAGTACGGGATTACCCGTTTGTATGGCAGCGACACGCTAATCCCTATGATTTCTGTCTCTTCTTCCGCCCGCTCTCGCTCACTTACATGATATCCTCCTCCTTGTGTCTCCTTCATCCACCTTCGTACCGGTTGTTCGCCTCAAGGCCGAACTTTTCTCCTCACTCGATGTCGGCATGCTTTCTAAAAGTTTCTTTCCCTTTCGCCCTCTCGCTCCCTCTCTCTGTTTTTCTCTCTTTCTTTCTCTTTCTATTTCCTCTTTCTCGGTCTCTTCTTCTTCTTCTTCTTCTTCTTCGGCCTCGACAGCGCCAGGAATATTTCCTTCTCTTGCATGGCTGTATTCTTTCAGGTATCTCGCACATCCACCACATGATTACCGTAATTTTCTCGGCACTACGTCATATTGCTCTGCCTTTCCTCCTTTTTGATCCTTTCGAGGCACGGACTCGCGGAAGAGAAATTTGCAAAGAATTTGTATCTCGCGATAACGTTTTTCGAGAGAGATTTCGGGAGATTACAGTTCCATTCTTCACAGTTAGTTGTTCAATAGCGCTGAACGGCTTTGGTAGTGAAGAACAATTTTGAAAAGAAAATATCGTAACTTTGATATATAGGTACTCTATAAAAAAATTCTTTGTACGAATATGACGATATTATATTCGTACAAAGGTCGATTACTTTATGGTGACATTCAAAGCATAAAACGTCGGATTTTTCAAACGAGATCTAATTCTTAGCTGTCCTACCGCGTTCCCGGCCGCCCTTCCATACGCTCGTTTCCATCTCCTTGTCCCGAGGTCCCACGTTAGACGAGCAAGGCTACCTCGGCTTCCGCGGCCCGTAGCTTAACTCGTGCACATACGTGTGTCATTTGCGTGAGTCTCGCCCGTCGCAACGTGTGTTTTTCCACGTAATGCTCCGTGAAACGGGCAATCACGTTGCATTACCGCGGCCATTAAGAGGCCGCGCTGCGGGGCGATGCAGAAAACTACATATGCCCGACTCCGTACTCTGCCTCTCTCGTGCGGGCCGCGCAAAACGGTTGCTGGCCGAGGGAGAGAAGAATCGAGGCGAAGAAGGAGATACAAGTAGCCATTATTAATTCGTGCGTCCGTTTCCTGCCGGGTGCGCGCCCTTCTCTTTTCCTCGGCCAAGAAGAAATGATCATCCACTTTCTCTGTGTTCTCTCTGTTTCTTTCTTTCTTTCCCTCTTTCTTCGTCTCCCTCACTCGCCCTCATTCTCTCTCTCTCTCTCTCTCTCTCTCTCTCTCCAGTTCTCGACCTTTCGCTCTTACTCTCGGCCTGCTCGTTTGCGTAGGTTACGGCGAGCGATGTCGTGGATTTCCAAGCGCAATAGAGTGTTTCACTGTTGCTTCGCGCTTCCGCTGGCGCTTGAACGCTTCGTAAATCCCATCCCTCGCGCGCCGTTTGCGAAGAGATATTCTCGCGGTTATGCGATCGCGTTCTCCCGCTTAATAGCGGATAGATAGTAGCTGCGGGGGGACAGGGAAGATGGAAAGCAGGCAAAGAAAAGGAGCAGCTTGAATCTACCTAGAAACTAATGCCCTAATGCGATTCATTTGCAAAATGTCGGGTACAAGAAGTTATTACGCGATTGCAATTCTGTGATGTACGACCTCTTTTTTGTTTTTTTTTCTTTATTATGCATTGCTTTCCTTGTGATTAGTAGCACTTAGATCACTTTGATGTGGACATCAGCTGCCGATCGAACGGGTTATTCGCCGCGTGCTTATTATTAAACGAGTGAATTATCTCTCGCAAGTTTAGACCACGTATAATCTCCGCATAGCTGATGATACGTGTGATACATTGAGATAAAACCGATGTTAACGCCACGAAACTTTATTACCCGAGATCTGCTTCCATAGCATTCCGTAATGCGTTCTCTGTGATCACGATCGCTTTGGTAATCGGCTTCGTAATGTAATGAGTATCATTAAGCGACATTCACTTAATTCAATTATTATCGTACCGCTCTCCACACGCTCTCTACTCTCCCATTCCATCTCTCTTTCTCTCTCTGGTATACGTGCCCCGGTATAAATTCTGCAATCACGATTAGAGCCGTGGCCTGACTAATGCGCTGGGGAATTATTCTATTAGAGCGGAATCGCATTAGAGACTTGTCGTCTTAGAAAAATTCTCGGCTCGAATATACCTACGGCTAATAGGATGTCTATTAGGCGCACGAAGTATGTTGCGCGACGTTTCGAGCACACAACGCGTCCATAATCAAAGCCACGCGGTAAGGAGACGATAATGCTCGCAGGGTTTTACGCGTCTCAAACGGTGCACGATGATTTTTATACAATTATTGTAAATGTTAAACATAATTGGCTTTAAAACGTAGAGACTTTAATACGATGAAAAATTGACTTATTATCTTTTTTTGTGTTTGTGGAACAAATATCCTGGTCGCGCATTCTGTGAAAACAGATACACTGAAATATTTATTTGTACGCACATTTAGATGCGATACACAGCACTTTTACTTTAAACTTTATCAATATTCGTATTCCTCGATTGTTGAGACTTTCGTCCATAACGATAAATCGGGCGATTTTACAATATACATTAAGGCTACGATATCGGCTAAATTATCGCACGAATTTGTCATCCCTTCTTGAAGGACAATAATGATTGTGTAAATTTCTCTCGTTAAAAGCCAAGGAAGCGATAATTCTCGCGTGCAACGGTAATTCACGTTCGGCTAGGCAGCATAATACGTGCCGCACGACGTTCCAAGTAGACTTGGGCACGGCATCGACTTTGACATTAGCTCGGACCGTGGCAATATCGTTAAATAAATGCCCCAGGGATACCACAACCTTTGCTCCGCCCTGCTGGAATAGTTTTCAGAATGTGTCACCGCGCTGGATAGCGTCGTTATTTCACGTACCAGGTCGAAACTATATTTTATGCCAACAGTTTATTGCAACTGTATGGAATATTAAAGTTTTACTTAACTACAATATTGAACACGATGCGCGATTTTTAATATTATGTACTTTAATAATCATTTAAGCTATTCTAAAATATCAACGAAGATAACGTCTTTTTCTAAAATTTCTCAATGCAACAAAAGCGTGAGAAATAGATAGAAGCGTGAGAGAATAGATAAAATCGACTTGCGCAATTATTTTATACAGAATAAGAAATATGAGCGCCTTCTCTTCTTTATACATTAAATTTCATTCTAGTAATTAATTTATATTAAATATATATACATGAGATAGTTTTCTAATTCAGTACTTCTGTCAATTTTCTTCTGATTTTATATAAAATATCTTCTGATGCCCTGCCCACATAAAAATTTTCGCATTTTTCTTACTAGAAAGGCTCCTATTGTCAAATGAATAATAGAAATTAGAAAATGAACTTATTATGTCAAAGGCGACCGCAGAGATAAAATGCTAACGAAAGCATTGCGCATGCAACGATAATTCTTGTTCAACCGAGCAATATGCTATAAACTATAGCAATCTAACTACAGCCATGCCTGAGATCAGCTTTGACATTAGCATGGTCCACATTATTATCGCTGGATAAATGCCTCAGGTATATATCAACCTTCACTCCATCCGGTTCGACATTTTTAGACCATGTCATACTTTGACATACATCTCTTTTTTTGCATACATCATGTAGTTTGTAATTTTACTATTCGTAAAATTAACCATTTTATTGAAATGCTTTTACACTTTGATCTATTATCAGCCAAACTGGAAATTATGATAGTATGAACATATTAAACAGTCTGTTATATAGATTCTTAAAAAAAATAGAACTTGTTCGCTTTTTAGATTTACTAGGCAGAGTTAGGTTAGGCAATTATTACACTTAACTGTAAAAAATAGTAATTTGTATTTTTCGTGCAATAACTCAATATTAGATATATGAACTGTTGAAATTATATGGATAGCGTAGAAAAATGTTCACGCATATTGCAAGCGTATCAGTTATCGTTTCGATACTTGTACCACATTGTGGCAAAGAGAGAACATATGTTTCCTGTCATGAAATCACATAGAAAGGCAAATGCTCGGTTCAAGATTAAGTGGAAACAGAGAGACTAAAGAATTACAACATTGATCATATTGTGCTGAACAGTTACAATATACACGTTTTTATCATTCAATTAATTTATTATCAAATTGATATGGATGTTTCAACGCGTTTGTGTTATCAATCGATTTATTATAATACGAAATTATTAATATATATTAATATGTATATAATACATATTACATTCTACAACGTAGAAATGAGCGTATTATGCTGTATTCTGATTTTTGTACAGAATATCGCAAAAAAAAAGAAAACTATGCAATTGAAATCTATAAAATTGAAATTACACCCAGTGATAATTACATCTAATTACGGATAAAATTATGTATATATATCGAATACAGATAGTGGCAATAAAATCGATGATAATGAACGACATCCATTTAAAGATCATTAGGATAACTTGCATTTACGAACAAAATTTAATTAACGAATTATAATTAGCGTAAGTTGCATCTAACTGTAGATAACGTAAGAAAAGATACGAGCTAATACGATAATTGAAACGAATCGAACTAGTATTTTTCTTATAATCTTCAATTCTGTTTCGACAATTACGCAACAGTTCAGCATTAAATATTACATCCAATAAGACGCGGCGAGAGTTTGTTCTCAAGTAATAATTAATGACGCAAACTAATAAGAACCGCGGTTGAAATAAATAAGTGCTTATCGCGGTACAAAATCTCCATGGCAGCTGGCTGCTACTCGACGTCGTGCCTGCCGAAATTATCCCCGTTACGCATCCTTTGATCTCCGATCGAATATGAGGAGCAAGAGAAATGATTCCCTCTTAGCTCCGTATTATCATTAATCAGGTTACGGCGTAACGAACGCTACTTAAGAAGGTGGGAGGCAAATTATCTGTATTCTCGGTCTGCGGTGCGCGCGCGCGCGCGCGGGGCTCATCTCGGCGATGCATCACGTACGATCAGCCCGCGGTACGCCAATGATGCAACCCGAAATGATCGATTGTTCGTGGAAGATCGAGAGCTTGACATTTTGCTTTACGCGTCTATCTCGGGGACCACCCGGTAGATACTCGAGGCGTGCGCGACTAATATAATCACCTTGGTGTGTAGCAGGTACATACACCCTCATTCTCTCTCTTCTCAGGGACACTCTTCGAGAAGTACCCGCGCGACACATGTGTACGCGGGTACGTGAGCCTCGCGCCGATTCCATCTGTGGACGCGATACATAAAGGAAAGGAATAACATTAAGCTGAATATTTATTACGGCGCGCACAAACTGGCTCTATCGCAGATATTTATCACTATTATATTATATAATCCGCGGGCGATTATGTTTCCGGATCATCAGGGTAAATGGATGGGGAACGCGAGCTTGACGCGCAATTTTCATATACCGGACGTTATAAACGAATCCGATTCTTATTCTGGTAAACGGGCTTAACGGGTTCGAAATAAACTCGTCGTACTCTCGTAGGTAAGGGTCGAGTTTATTGCCGGGATTATCGAGCCAGCTTGCGACAGTGATGTGTCGTTTATACGTAACAGTAACTTAGACAAGAGAATCGTGTGTCGCCGAGAAATTGATACGGAAACTTTCGCAATGATTTTGCGATATACGATCCTAAACCAGACATGATTTATGATATAAAGGCGATAGGAAGAAAAGCGTCTCTGCACTTTTACGCCGCGGTTGCGAAACGATGAAATCTGATGCAGGACAATAAACGCAGAGCTAGAGTTAGAGTAAAAAGGAAAATTGTTTTGTTGCTATTACGCACGGAGAAAAATGTTTTGCATTAGGAACCAAAAGTTTTGTTGATATATACCCAAGAAAATTATTTAGTTGCTGTAAATAAATATGTTATTTGCTTATATCTTGTTAAATCCTTTTGATTTAGAGAACAAAACAGTTTTGTTCTCTAAACCAAAACGATTTAACAAGATATAACCAAATAACATATTTGTTTATGGCAACTGAACAATTTTCTTGGGTATATATCAACAAAACTTTTGATTCATTATACAAAGCACTTTTCTCAGTGCGTAATTATTATATGGAATATACGACAAATTATGTTCATTGTTTCTAAATTGTTTTGTTACATTTACAATTTCGAATAACAAAATTTTAGGTTAATTTATATTTTTGTGTGTCATTGTGAAAAATAATCAAATCTCAAATAAATTTCAACATATTAGAATATTATTTGCAAAGAGTCGCTGTTATTTCAGTCAATCAATATCTTCATCCTTTCTGTTACTTGTCGAACATTTCATGACAGCTGCTTGAATGTATTTTTGAGGAAAAGATTTTAATTCGTTTTCTTAGAGGTGGAAAAACAGGTTTTTAATTAAGTAGCGTAAAGATGCGATTTGCCAATGTAAGTACGAGGAAGTGAAAAGCATGATGATATCAATATCTGACAGTTAACTAACCTATTAATTAGAGAGAGAATTTGCGCACGAAAAAGACCTATAAATTAATTTTAACCATGTCGTCGAGCGATTTCACGGACTCGCGTGCTTAGATCGAGAGTCAGAATTCGCCGTTTCATTTTCGCCTACACGACTCATCACATGCGTGAAATCAGGGTGCGGCCGTGGGTTCCCTCTGTTTTTTTATCAAGCCTCGCATTATCCTTTTTCCTCGTACACATCGCATGGTCAATTTTGCACTTATTATTCATTCCACCTCTCTCGGCGCTTATCTCTCGTGATCCTCGTCGCGTATCGGGTTCTTTTTGCGCTCTTATCCTCTTTTCTATCCATTTAGCAAATTGATTCGACAACACGTGCGTAAGATAGACAGGGCACTCTAACAAAATTATCTGAAATAACGAGATCAAAGAACAAACTAGAAACAGCATTACATTCACATTTTCATACAAAAGTAAAAGAAACTCTTATTGTCAAATTATTGTAAAAAAATGTGATAGAATATTTCGAGTATGCTGACAAATAAATATATCGACAATTTTAATAGATTATTTCGTTAGACCAATTCCGATTCTGTCGTCCATAAAAAATTACGCGATGTACAATATTATATTAAAAGATTTTCAAGTAGATCAATTCTCTTCGATCGTCATTGTTTGAAAGATATCGTTGCTCTCTCGTCGATAAAATTATCAAGACGTCTCTCAACGGGTTTCATACGGTGGCGCGAAATTTGGCGCGAAATGGCGGTCACGTGACCGAATTTTGTAGCCGCCGATCAGTTTCAGTCGCGCGTCGCCAGTGCGTGGGCGGCCCGCGTTCGCGTTGCGCGTTTCCGCGTCTTTTTACCCGTCCCCCGCGAATTCCGTGTGCAAACGAGTATCGGGAGTGTCGAATCTAACAACGGACGATCGTCTCGGCATATCAGTTGGCTCATATAACTGATCAGCGCGCGTCTCTCGTGATCGGTAACCGGCCCCCGTCGCGTTCCGTTACTTCGGCATTCGCTCCGAGATCCGTAATGGGCCTCTCGCCTTGTTTAGTCCAATGAACGCCTCGAGTGTCATCCAAGGTCGAGAAACGCCGAGACGAAGCCGAGTGACCGTCGAGGGATCGGCGCGCCCGGGCGAGATAGGTAACTTTCTTTACTCCTTTCCTCCGTATTTTTTCTCAGATTTCCACTTTTCGGCGGAATTTTCCTATCGCCATCCCCCCCCCCCTCCTCTCGTTTCGGAGCATGTCGGGTACTCGCGAAGACGGAGGGGTCACGTGAGACGTATACTATGAGAAACGGAGGGGGGGGGGGATGGCGATGGGAAAAACCCGCGAAAAAGTGCACGTCGGCCGCAGGCCTAAAATATGCGCGGCGCATTAGCCGCTATGTTTGTCAGAGCTCCTCGAAACTTTGCGCGTCTCTGGTCGACAGCGCATTCTGTATGGTAAGTCGGGCAAATTCGAGTGATTCTCTTGAGCATGATTAATCGCGTCTTTCGCCGTTGTCGACGTTGACATCGTATTCCATGTGTCATACTTACAATTTTCATTTCATACAATTTTAGAAGTATAATGTCGCTGAGCTCATATTTGGACGCCGCACGCACACGATAATGATCCTTGTTCGTTCATTAGCGTACAAATGAAACGCGACATTCAACGTGAGGACTGAAGGTAAAGTTTTTCTTCGTAATACGTAACCGTAACGGCATAGGAAATTGAACTCGGCGGAAATTATACCGACGTTAAATCTTGATTTAAAATAGAAGGACAATAAATATTCTCTTTTTAGAGACTAGCGGCTAAAATTTTTTAAAAATTAGAATGTATGTATAATAGAAATATCTATAATATTTATAATTATAGAATTAATAATTTTAAAAACTCGATGGAATACTTTTACAATTATTTCTAGAGACTAGGCGAGAAACAGTCTATTCTGGTTACAAGGTTTCTAAAAAAATTGAGCAATATAATAAATAAAATAACGTAATAATCTAATTATACTATATTAACTGCATTCTATTCCTTGCAGTCGATTTCTGTCGATTTTATGCATGAATGATTTAAACGATATCGTAATTAAATGATGAATAGTATATTATCTATGACGATATTTCATATGCGAGACTTCTTAATACGATTAAGATACTCGTCTTGTAATTTATACGATTCCAATATCAACTTCCTGACATTGGTAGATTTATCGGGTCCCGGTCGCATAATTTTAATCCTCTCATATTGGTCGCGCTAAATGCCTGACATAAACGAATAGTATCCGGATTTCTACATTCAAATCGTGCGCTCGATCGTCGTACAACATAAATAGTAGCTACATTTCTGCTACGTAACTAATTGACAAGTTTAATACCCTGGATAAAACCTAGGTTTTGTTGTTCGGATATCGTCGAGTAAGCTACCAAATCCAATCGCGTAATGTTATTAATATTCGTGTTCTATTATTGTGCTATACTTTCTTTCGTGATTTGCACTTTTAAAGCCTTGCTCTTCTTTTTTAGAACAATTTAAATGCAACATGCAAATATAAAAGATAATTTTGATATATTTTCATTATTGCATATAATTTAAATACGAATGTGTATACACAAATAAATACAAATATCTTCAAATGAATATGTATCCTATTTTGTCATTCTTAAAATATAATTAACTAAATTGCATTATTTTATATCGATTTTATAAATGTATTAATTTGGTAATAGTTTCGGTAATGTAGAATACATAATTGATGCTTAAGTCTATAAAAAAAAGTCAATGTAATCAATAATGAGGAATTTCTCAGATGTTTCTTTCTTTTTTCTGTTTTTGAATTTTTTTTGAGCGTATAGCTTATTATTTTCGCTTTTATTGATTTTCTGAGATATCCAAAAATGCAGAAATATTTTATCGGAATAAATATAAAAATTTGTAATTATATTTGTCATGTTGGGCATGAATAAGGGCTTGGAGACAAAGCTTCGGAGTCTGAGAAACCCCGCATGTCTCGTTAAGAGTTAATCTAATTATCGATTCATCGACGACACGTAGCCTAGCATGACTCGCTTTATTCATGATAGAAGCATTTTTGTGGTATTACCATAAGAAACCGATTCTAATCATGCTAACCGCCATTACGCATAAAAATCTCCTAGAATAGCTGTCTCCTCGAATGTGCATAATTATTGTGTAAACTATCTAAATGCGTTGAAAATATAGTTTCTTCGGAATTTCTAGACGCTTCGTAAACATTTCTAAGAGTTCGTTCAAGAGATAGAGAATTTATGCCATCATGCCACTACAAGTGAATTCTTGTACAGAAATATATGTTGAGAAAATGTTTTTAAATCAAATATCTTTTTATTTAGTTATATTAAAAGATCTTATATTTTGCTAAATAACATAATATGATAACATACGAGCAATTAATTGCTAAATAACATAATATGATAACATATGAGCAATTAATAATATAAATCTAATTTTTAACTCTTTTTTTAAAACTTTTTTTAGAATTCTTTTTAAACTGGCAAATGAAGAATAAACATGTCCTAATGTCACCTGTTTCTATTTGCCATATACTTTACATATGCTGTTTTCTTTCTCTTTTTGTTAGTGCGTTATTTATAATAAATTGCTTTCCTGTAGAAATACTGCGATAATTTAATAATATGGTCATTGTTAAAAAATGTATTAAATATAAGATTTTTTAAAATGTAACTAGTATCATTGCTAAATTCATCTGTCATTTTATTATGCAGTATTAATGATTTGTATGTATATGGCAAAATCTCCTTGGCACATACCTAAACGTTACTTTCGAAATTTGCGAAGCGTAAAGGATCCGGAGAAGGCTGCGAAAACAAGGTGGCTCAATGACATCGTAGGCGTTTCGCGATTTTCTGCCAGTAAACGGCACTTTAATGACGCAGCTCGCGAAGAGCTAATTCGTGGAAAGTATAACATTTAACGACTGTTTCGCGGTAAAGCTGTACCAAGTCGGATATACTTTCAGTATTCGACAAGATCAAATCTTGTTTTAGAAAGGTAGTCTTCAAGCAGCACTCTTAAAAATTAAATATTAATAAGAAATATATTTAAAAAATGAAAATATATTTAAAATACAAATTCTTGATGAAAATGAAAAAATGTTTAAAAAATTGAAAATATATTCAAAATACAAATTCCTAGTGCAGGAATGAACATGATCTTTTCAAATTTTGCAAATTTTATCGAGTAATTCTAATAAACACGTTATCAAAAAATTTTTTAATTTTATCAAACTGTTCTCTCTTTTTACATCGATAATACAATATGATTTGTAAAATAATTATAGATATATTATGTTAAAAATATGTATGTACGCTGATTCTTACTTCCAATCTTAAATTTTTCCGTTCAATATCGTGAAAGCTCAAACTGAAAGAATATTTACTCACGTCGTTACGCTTGTTTAAACAAGCATGGGGGCGATTGATCTATTCGGTGATCGACGGGTCTATGGATTACAGACATAATGTCTATGCCGATTGCGAAATAAACCAGTCGCAATCTACTCAAGATAAATCGCTAATTATGCTGAATCGAACTAGTAGTGTGATATGCGTATAATATAAGTTTTTTATGCGATTTTAATTTCAGGGTCAATAAATTAATTTCTACATTCTATTTCTGTTTAGCCGAATAAATTATGTTTGTAACATTGGTGAATGTTGTCTAGTATGTTGAAATATATAAGTAGCACTATTGTGCTTAAATATGTGACCAAATAGTATCAAAACGCTGTCTTTATTATTTTGCATATATTAATGTTAATTTGATCATAAATTTAATCGTATAGTAAGTTAAAATCATAAAAATATTTTATTAATACATAGAAAGCAACAAAACAAAAATTAATATTAAATATAGTAAATATTGTAATACTGAAATTAAAAAAACACAACTTGTTACTATTCCTGAATTAGCTTCTTTTAGTCATTCTTTATCGAATACATAATCATATAATTGGAAATAAAAATGTAGCATTAAAACTTTATGTATTAAAAATCTAATATCTCTTATAATTATTATAACAGGACTATAAAATTTTAACGACTTTTCTTCTTTTTCCTGTAATCGTCTGTTTTATGGTTTAAATTAATATTAATAAAGACTCGCTCTTTAATCTAAGCTTGAGCTATCTAAACGAAATTGTTTCCTCTAAAAAGTATCTTGTAGAAATCTGAACGTATGATAACACTAAAATGATTATTAGATGACTGGATGATCGTATCGTAGCAATCTCCGGAGTCTTTCGATTACCTGTGTCCAATTATTAATTCGTATTCGCTTTACTAGAAAAAGCAATACGTATCTTTCATGAATGAACGCGAAGCAAGTGTATTAGTTAATTCGCGCGAATCCACGCTTTCCGTATAATACCTAGCGAAACACTCCGAGGCCGCTTCTTACGACGGAGCTTCTTCACGTAAGGGATCTCCGCGATGTTCCTTTTGCCGAGCCTCCGATGGTCTCCGGGTACACGAAGCCATTAATATTATTACCGAGCGAGAGCGTGTGGGTATCATTATCGCGGACGATGGAAAAAACGACGATCGAAAGGGACGCCGAGAAACAAGAAAGCGAGGAAGTAAGGGGGATGGAGGGAGAGACGAGGACAGGCAGAAGGAGGCAACAGAAAAGGTGGTGGTGGTGGTGGTGGTGGTAGTATTCTCAAGTAAGAGCACCTTTATACACTCGACTTGAGAAGGCTCCTCGATTACGCGAGCATTCGAAATTTTCGAGGTTCTTCCGACACCGCCGGGAATCACCCTCGAAATTGATGTTGCCCGGCCACGCAATCTCGGGCCGTTCAGACTGCTCGATTTTTCTCGCCTGCCTCGTACATCCTTCTTTCTCCTCGACCGTTTAAAGACAAGGAAGGAACATATTTATTATACTTGCCGTGACCCAGGAGCAGCACACGGGATCCGCGCGTCCGTCGCCGCGAGTATTCGTACGACGAGAAAAGTGGTGTACCGCGTAAAGATTAATATCCTGCAAAAGAGAGACGAGAAGAAAAATATTGGGCCCCCACGAGGTTTCGTTGATTTATTGCGTTGTAGCCCACTTACTTGAAATGCTCACGAAATGAATTCGCCACTCGTGTAGTCATTGAAAGATAAATATAAGTCGCGTTAATTAGAAGATTGATCTTTTTATAGTATTCGCATATACTATTCGCGAATACAGGTAAATATTAAATAATGTGATTTCATTTTAAATTATGAAAATCGTATTTCTATTTCTGTCAAAATAAATCTTTTTAGAAGATTACAATTATTATTAATACATTTTATCGTCATGTAATAGCTATATGACATTACTTTTTGTCAATTATGTCAAATCGAGGATAAATGTTATTTGATATTTTTCTTTTTTCTTTTCCTCATTTCTTTCGCTCAGTATTTGTCATCGGAGATTTACAAGAATTTCTCTGTGTATTGCGCAGCAATATAATTAAGTCGAGATAATGCGGTTTATGATACACGTATAGTTATATGTTGCGATTAAATCTCAACATTGGATAACAGTTACGATAATTGATGTTGACCCAAACGTCGGGGGATCATGAATTCCAATATTATTTTCTCTCTAAGGATTATTATAAAAAAGAAAAATACATGAAAATTATTATTTTCTTATAATATTTATTATAATTTTAACTCTTCCGTAAAAATAAACATGTTAGTCGTATTATTAAGATAGATTTTATCTTCACGTTCTTAAGAGATGAATATATGTATTACTAGATTAGACTGTAATTAGTCCTGTCTAATTTAAATCTATCAAATGGAATAGATTATTATAAACATATTTATTCTTTGCAGATTAACGTGCACCGAACCATACTTTCTGAGCGAAGGTTTATACGCAACACCAGAAGAACTTGAAAATACTCGCG
>VBVR01003097.1:0-19071 GCA_011638315.1 Tetramorium parvispinum | reverse complement strand
ACACACACACACACACACACACACACACACACACACACACACACACACACACACACACACACACACACACACACACACACACACACACACACACACACATATATATATATATATATATACATATATGCAAAATTCTATAGTTTGCAGGACAAAATATTTATGCCATTGTAAGAGCTCCACGAGCATCCAGTACCGAAGCTATTGTAGTCAGTGTACCATATAGACCTATTAGCAGCATTTATTTAGACACTGCTCCTTCGGTAGCTCTGTTACTTGCATTTGCAAAATTTTGCAGAAGTAAATGTCTATAAATTACTAGTGAATAGTAACTAACAAAACTATCGAAATATACTTTTTAATAGCCTATATATAGAATAATAATTTGTCTATAGAACAAAAATATTGGGCGAAGGATATAATATTTCTTGTAACGGAACATGAACAATTGGGTATGCAAGCATGGCTAGATGCATATCATGGTGTTACTAGTGGCCAGGAAGGAATCCTGATAGCAGGAGATTTATCAGGAAGAGCTGGGTCTATTCAGGCTGCTATCAATCTCGAATTTCATGCAATGAAAATCACATCGATTGACGTCAAGGTATATAAATAAGGATTATTTTATTATACTTTATTATAGTCCGTCTATAAAATTATTTTTCTTAGATAGAAGGACTAAATGGACAACTGCCCAATCTAGATCTTTTTAATTTAGCACAAAACATGATTGCTAAAGAAGGGATCCGACAGTCTTTCCAACGTCGATTCGATGTTAATTACAGAGATAAGTTTAAAAGCTGGTGGTATCATTTTAATACATTGATGAGTATGGTAGCGACGCAGGCCACTGGAGTACCAACTGGTAACCATGGACTCTTCCATAGGTATTGTTAATAAAGCGAGATTATATTAATTGATTGAGAGCTCTCTAATTTACAATTTTTCGCGAACAAGCAAGAGATTGAACAAAAGGATAAGAAACTTATCACTCAAAAAAATTTTAATCTAACTTTCTTGATTCTCTCTTCTTTTGATAATATTTCTATATTTTAATCTTACGTTTTCAGTAGCAATTTATAATGTAAAGACATTTTAAGTATCTTACAAGTAGATTTCAATCTGTTGGTGTAGTTTCGAACTTTTTAATTACTTTGAAAAAGAAAAGTAATACTTTCAAGTTGACGAATCTAGATGAAATGGATTTAAATCCTCTATGAGTATCTCAAAAAATTAAAATATTACTTCCAAGTAGACTTGAACTTTAAATATCTTCCATATCTTTAATAAATATTTTACTAAAAACGTTACGTTCCTTTGAATTAAAACACATATAAGGTGTTCCAGTACATCTTTACTACTGCTCATAAGGCGATAGAACGGATTGAAATTAACAGAAGAATCCCATACTTTTTCACGAAATTTATAATAATAATCGAGATATTAAATGAAATACTATTTCTTATGAATATTAATTGAACTCTAGAAACTTATTGGATATTGAAATTAATGTTGAACTCGATTCTATACTGTAGATTCTACTCTGCAGTAATATTGATTTTTACTTTTAACGATTTATATATAGATTTGGTATCGAAGCCATTACGTTAGAAGGTTTCAAAAAGTCTGGAAAAGAGACAGAGGCGAATTTTTATCAAGTAGGACGCATAGTGGAGAGTATAGTGAGATCACTTAATAATTTATTAGAGCGTTTTCATCAGTCATATTTTTTCTATTTATTACCTTCCACGGATCGATATATTTCTATTGGTAAGAAAAAGAAGTAAATAAATTCTAATATATTTCTAATATATTCTTAATTTTTTAGATTCAAATTATTAATGAATATATAAACTTATTTTGCAGGATTATATATGCGACCTTTGGTACTAATAATTGCCAGTGTATTTATAAAGGCATTTTCAATTTGGCAAAGACTACAGATATCAAATAATTTAAATGAGACAAAAAAGAATAAGCAAGATTTATTAAATAAGGTAAGTAAAGCTTTATATTCAGCTATAGCTTACTCTTTTTTTTATGAAAATTTCAAGTATTCTCCTCTATTGAATAGGTTGAAGAATTTGACATCGGAAGTATCGCTTCCGAGGTGCTATGGGCGCACATATTTGGAGTATTAATAATGGCTTCCCCTCGATTTTTTACCTTGATCGGATCGCAGACATTCAATTTACGTACAGAAGACTCATTGTACATCAGTTTCGTCCTAATCACGATTCTCACATTGCTATGGCGTTTTTATCTGAGGAGGTAAAAGCAGAAAATCAATTATACACTTGTACAATTGTTTACTCGTACTAATTACCGATAAATATAATTTGCAGATCAATTAAATACGAAAATATATCGCTCATTTGTGTCATTGCCCTGATCGAGCTGGGTACCGCGCTAATGTGCGTAGCCATGCACAATTTTTCATTAGCTTTAGTAACTGCTGTTGTGTATGTACCGGTTATATTGTTGATAACGCCACACAATGAATCCGCGTCCAGGTGAGCGATCAAAGCCCATTCTTACGTTCCATCGCGACTGTTTCGTTCCAATTCGATTAACGATATATTAATCTCATATTTACAGATTCCGCTATAGCCAATACATTGCGTGGATCATGTTACATCCATTTGTCTCGTCAACGATCGTCGTGATGGGCTACACATATCTCAACTTCCCCGCCGACCCCGTACCGTCTCTGCTTTTCAGAGGCTACCGTGCCAACAAGCAGGCGCTCGTATTTAATATTGTCGACTCCATGATATACGGCAATTGGTTCTACAACGTCGCCACCGCCGTCATGTTACCGATGTGGCTGTTGTTTTGGAACGTTATGCGTTCCAGTATCGCGATCTCTTCGCGATAAGGCGATTATGTAACTCACGATCGGTTCGGATTACTCCCAGCGACGGCGAAGAAGCGATATATTTTTCAGCGTTGATTTTTCTCCAAGTAACAAGATGTCGATTCGATTCGTCGATGAAAATTATTTGCTGTTCAATTGTGTGCCTTCTCGGTGAGCAAAATAGGAGAAATGCATTTCGAAAGGAGTCTTCGGAGGTCGACTTATTTTCTCATTAGATTCGTCAATAATACGTCAGCCAGTAGATATAGCCCGTATCGCCCGATGATAACCCTTGCGACATTCTTACTGCGAGTCCGCTCGACTAGCTTAGTGCGTGCAGTGAGCGCGGTTACGTTGGACGAGTGCGGGCGCTCTAGGTGAAGTACCGATGCGTTGAACGAAAGTGGAGAGCATAACGGTACGTATGGATTTTTTTTCCCATAAATATTACGCGACATGTTACACGCGTATAACATTATCGCTATGTATTATTCAATTGTGAACGATCTTGACGGAACGGTTGATCGCCGCATGTTATTTCATTTAATCGTTCCTGACGCTCAAGTGTCGCAACAAATGCCGTCGGACGCAATCGCGACCTCCTCGAGCTCCGCGTGTTTATGCCTGTCCAATGAAAATCATATTTAAGCATTTTTTTTTGCTCAGTTTTTTTTTCCAAACGATTTCTTACTTCGCGGAAATTCGTGTTTGCGACATTGCAAAATGTATGTACATAAATCTATGTAATTTGTTATGTGAGAATTACATATTACATTCCTAATATTCGTTTTATTCCAGTGCATTTCAAACATGCAAATGCCTAATACTAGGAAATACCTATATCTTTTAACAGTACCATTAAATAAATTTTCTTTTTAGTGTAAATTAAAAATTTTTAATTAAAAGAAATATATTTACTATTATTTACATATTTACTATTACATATTTACTATTCTTAAATTACTGTCAAATATCAATTATTAAAAATTCCTTGTAATGGGTTTAGCAATAATTTACTTGCATTTAATGAGGAAATAAAGATATTGTTTATTTAAGTAAATTTTTTTATTCTTAATTCATTAAAAATCTGACTTATATGAGTTTGATGTATTACTTAAATGTCGGTTGAAAAAAATATGATAAAAGATTGCTTAAAATGATTGCATAAAATTTCTGATATTGTTTTCCACCCTTTATAAATTATACGTATTATGAATGCAAACAAATTGAAGACAAATAAGTGCGATAAGAAACGGTACATTTTATCATAATTACCAGTTTGAATGCATCTTACATTTTGACTTTATCGCGACACACATGTGTTTTTTGAATGAGATAAAGACACAGGAAGTACAATGTACCGAAAATAGTAAATAATCTTTTGTGAAACTTGTAAACAATATTTTGTATGTACAAGGTGTCCTCCATCAAAAATAATCATCAGCTTTTATCTTTTAAACTAAAAGAGATAGTAACAAATATACATATATCAAATTTAATAGTTTAAACTGAATTCTATTATGAATATAGTTATTTACAGAAGCTATTTGTGTGATGCGAAAGTCAGAAGTTGATATCTGAGGACTGAAAGCAAAAAGATAATTGTCGTCCGCGAAACTTTAAATCGATAAAATTTTGCATAGCATGTAAAATATTTGCATTAAGTTATACATCGTTATATTTGTTTCAAACCGCTATAACCTTTATTACATCCACATTATTCTAAAAAAAATTATGCTCCATTCGTTAACATAGCTTCAGTGTAAGCAATCACTATGTTCACAAAGAGTTCAACTACAAGAGTTGAATCATTTAATTTGATATATATTTGTACGGTCTCTTTCGATTTAAAAGATAAAAGGGGATGGCCACTTTTTGTAGGACACTCTGTATATGAATATTCCGTATAAAATCAGAATCAGATAGCAAATAAAACAAAGTTATATATCAATACATATATAGTAGTACGCAACAGTGACAAGATACTGTTTAGTGTCGGTGATCGCGCAAAGTGTTCTAAACCATACGCATGACACACGGACAAATGATTCTTATAACTTATTATTAAGGTAAGGCTTTAATTAAACAACACTTATTATTAAGGTAAGGGTTTAAACTTTTATACTTAAAAAACTACTGCGTTATAAAACAAAATGGTATGTACTAACTTTATTTATTTAATGTTTCACAACTCATGTTACAATCTTATTATCTTCGAATTTCAGGATATATCTATAAAATATGTATTTAAAAAAACTGTAAACATATATATACATACATCAAATTCATATAAAATTATAAATAGAATATACAAGGGGTTTCAGAAATAGTTGGCCAAACTTTAAGAGCATATTCCACTCATTATAAGGATGAAAAAACTCATAAACATGAGTCCGAAAAAGTTTCCTTTCCAAGTTATAAACATTTCTTATTTACATTGTACATATTTACATTGGTGAATAAAAGTACAATTGTATTGGTGAATGGAAGTTTAAAGTCTCGCATTGACGTTTCATGATTTGTACTTCTATTCACATTCTGAAGTAAACAAAAAGTTATTAGATCTGTATGAAATTGGAATCATCTTTAGTCAAGCATTTAAGAGTGAAGAGAGTATTCATCAACATGGCAGCTTATTTTAACATTGAATTGGCAGATATCCACTACATGTATGGGCGAGCTAATGAAAACTGCAGAGAAGCTCAACAAATCTCTCTCTCTATCAACAAATCTTTCCTCAAAGACGATGTCCTGCTAAAAATACCTTTAGTTCGGTCCATCATCGACTTAGGGAAACAGGATCTTTCTTATCCAGTACAGTTAATCGAGGACGAAACAAACATTCGAACACCTGTAATAGAAGAGCAAGTGATTAGACGTCACAGAAAATCGAAGATTTAGTACAAGATAGATCACATTAGAAATGCAAAACGTTTCTTCCTCAACTGTGTGAAGGATAATAAATGAAGCTGTTTTATATCTTTATCACATACAACGAGTACAAAAGCTCTCTTACCATTTTTCAAGGTCTTCGACATCCATGCGACGTTGATGTGAGGCATCAATGCGGAAGGAAATCATTTCCAGCAATTTCTGTAATGAAATGTTCTTGCAATTCAAATGTTGTTAAAGTCTGTAAGTAAAGTTAATAAAAAATGTTTATAAAATACTTGGAAAGGAAGCGTTTTCGGACCCATATTTCTATGATTTTTTTTCATCCTTATAATGAATAAAGTATGCTCTTAAAGTTTGGCCAACTATTTCTGAAACACCCTTTTATATTTTATATATACATATATATATATATATATATAAATTAGGCTAGATATAAATCTGAAAATAATTATGTAGGCCGCTCAAGCATGATGATAATACTGCAAAAAGTTTCAACATTCTAGCAATCAACTTAAACATCCAATATCATTGTTTAGATAACAGTAGTAAAGTAGTAGTAATAGCGTAATAATGATAGCAGGTGTATGGAATACTATGACTGCCTTCCATACCTACTTTGCACTCATGCATTGAAAGCGTCATATTCTTTTTTATCTTTTTATCTTTGTTGATCATTATATATCGAAGAAAAATAGAATGACGCTTTTGACGTGAGCGCACAAAGCGAACACAGTTTACGCAGTCTAAGTTAGTTCCTAACGTCAGCTAAATTTAAAAAGTTTCTTTGTGATTCCTATTCGTTTTCAAATTTAAATAACCACTCTCAGCCTAGAATCCTTTGCCAGATTTATGAAAGTGATCATCTTTTTTTTTCAAGATCTTTAGACTCAAGAACATAAACCCTATAAGTAAAAATTTATATAAGTAAATGCAAAGCGACATAGAGAATAGCTGCATTCCACTGCCAGCACTGAAAATCTATAGTACACATAACATATACTATAGAACGTCAGTACTAACAGTGAGCATTGGAGTACAGTTAATATATAATTTTCTCATATATAATTCTCATTCTCTTTTCCGCACAATCCTTTGCTTTCAATTCGATAAGTTCGAGTTTGTGTAGGTAAAGATTCACTTGTCTTGTGATAGTCGAATCTGGGGTTCGAATTTGGATCATTTGGGATTTACCAGTTGCGGTCGTCTTTATAACGAACTACACGTCAGCCTTAATTGTTTTGAGGTAATCCAACATAATTATTTTCAAAACTGTATCTAATCAAGTTTCCAGATATTTCAGTAAAATCGTTCTTTCCGTGTAATTTTAATTTTTCCTATTGCGGTGTGATATGCACAATAATATACTGTAGAAACAATTATGTATATATATTAAAAAATTTTTTTCGAATTTTCCTAAATATTTTCTATTAATATTTATTTCTATTTTCTATATTTATATTTATATTTTATTTCTCAAGATGAAAAAGATAATAAACAAAACAAGATTTTTTTTAATTTGTGTAAATATTTGGGTAAGAAATCCCAAGGAAAAATATTTGATAACATTTATTTTATTAAATAACAAAAAATAGCAAAACGATCCAAATAATATTTTGAATTGAATACTTTAAATTGAAAAAAACCTTAAAGTTTCTCTAAAAGTTAAATAACTTTCTAAATAGAAAGGAGAGTTTAATCAAAGATATTAGAAGAATATTGTAGTGGAATATGTGTGACATTCATTCAGTTTAACATTTAATATATGTATATAAATCATACAAAAATAAACTGCATGATTTTAAAGATTGTTTTTACAAGAATTAATAATTTAACAGACTTAATATATAATTTTTATAACAAACTATCAAATATTTTTTCCTTGAGATTGTATTTTTTTCCCAAATATTTGCAAAAGTTAAAAAAGTTTTCTTTGTTACCTTTATTATCTTGAGATTAAATAAAAAAGTTGACATCTTTAGAGAAATGCGAAAAAATTTGTCTATATTGTGGGCAATTGTTTAATATACAGTATATTTATATTTTATTAAAAATTTTTTTTTTATTAAATTATTTTATTTTATATTAAATTATAATTATTGCTATTTTACATTAATAGATAAAGTCCCAAAAACATCAAGTGTTCTCTTAATTGACAGATTTGTTGACCAAGAAATATAAAATTGACAACTAAAAAATAAATCAACCTAGCAAACACAATGTTACATATAACGTATGTACATGTTAGGGCCTAAGCAGAATGGCTGACTTACTATTTTAAGACATAAAATAGTATTGTGCGTTGCTTTAAAATAAAAACTTAAATCATAAAATATGATAAATGAGCCATTCTGCTTAGGCCCTTAGTTGTAATTTCCTACTCAACAAAAACTATCATATAACATATATACATTACATGTAATATTATGTTTTCTGGGATAGGACTTCATGTTGTAAATCAATACAAAAAAGAATTGTTTTACGTATTTTTTCTGAATTTTATAATTTTAGATCTCATACGTTAGCTTTGACAATTCATTCTAGTTTTTATTTAGGAGAAGCGGTACAGTGATTGACATTTCATTATACAATTTGTACTCATAGCAAACGAACTGTTTGCGTGGTTAATCACAAGACACTGAGGAAGAAAGGAAATCTTTAGTGAGCTATCGAAATTTTCGCAATTTTGCAAATTTGTTAATTTGGTCGGAAACAGTAGCCGGCAACAGTATAACATGTCGAAAGTATTGTCAAATTGATTCGAAGCTTATTAGGAGTTTAATAATATAATATTTACTAAGTTTAATTAAAAGAGTGCTCAAATATACGATATTTTTTATTTAATTTTACTATTCATGTACTTATATCAATCATTATCGCAAGCGTATCAATCACTGTGCTATAGTATGCATGTCAATAACTGTAATTTTTGTTTGTGCTATTTGATAATTTCTTTGAGAAAGAAATTATCAAATAGCATTAAATTTTTGTTCTTAACCTGATTGCATTTTATTGCATCTTGGAATCTTAACATTGAAAAATAAATGATATCACAAAATGTTATTCTGAATCATAGATCAAAAGGTTTAAACTCAAACGTATTTTAAAGTTATCAATCGTTATATCGCTTACCCTATTACAAATAAATATTCCAAAAATACAACAGCTTGAATTAAGCACAGGAATTTTACATTAGATCAGAAAATAAAGGAGATACTATAAATAATATACATATATAAAAAAATTTGACGTTTTATATTATGCATTAAATAATCTCAATAAACTATTTAAAATTAATATGTATTATTACATGTATGTATATTATTTTATATAAAGAAGCTATATAAAATATTTAAGAGACATATGTTACGAAATATATTATTTATTACGTTATTACACAGGATATGTATCAGACCACCCGTGCCAATGCCGTTAAAATAATGTATAAATTTTTTTTATAAAAAATCCTAAAAGTTTTGATAAGTAAATTAGGTATGCTCTATCGAATGGTGATATTTTCAACTTTCGGTACTGAGCGGAAATGGGCTATTCAGATCGGAAGTTTGAATTTTTCAAATGGAACAAGGTACTTTCTATTGCAGATTCGGATTACATTTAAAAAAAATAAGAAACTTTTATTTCAAACATTTTTCTGAAAACGTCTCCATTGACCTTGAAATAATCTTGAAAGAATGCGATGTTAAAGTCAATTGTAACTGCTCTTGGGATTACCCAGGACCAACGACGAGGACTTGGCAGTTATCTGGTTCCGTGGGTATGTGTGTGCGTGCGTGTGTACGCACGCATGTTGTGTATGTGTATGGAGTCGCGGACCCCACGGCCATCAATTCCGCGGTACACATTACATCCCCGTATGGAGGACGATTTGGAGTCTATAAATATCGCGAAACTGACGAGCCGTGGGGTTCGCGACTCCATACACAAACACAACATGCGCGCGCACACATACACGCACACACAGGACCAGATAACTGCCACGTTCTCGTTGTTGATCCTAGGTAACGCTAAGAGCTGTCATTTTAACATAGCATTCTTTCAAGATTATTTCAAGGTCAATAGAGGCGTTTTCAAAAAAAATGTTTAAAACAAAAGTTCCTTATTTTTTTTTATGTAATCCGAATCTGCAATAGAAAGTATCATGTTCCATTTAAAAAATTCGACTTCCGGTCTGAATAGCCCATTTCCTCTTAGTACCGAAAGTTGAAAATATCATCATTCGATAGAGCATACCCGATTTACTTATAAAAATTTTTAGGATTCTTTATAAAAAAATTTATACATTATTTTAGCGGCTGGCACAGGTGATCTGATACATATAACCTGTATAATATACCAGATAGCACAGACAATTAAAAAAGAATACTATTTTATGTCATCATTTCCGAATTCATTTTCAGATGCAAATAGAATTCTTTTCTAAAAAGTTCAGAAAAAGAATTCTTTTTGCATCTGAAAATGAATTCGGAGTTGATGACATAAAATGGAATTCTTTTGAATTCTCTGTGCTATCTGGGATAACTATATACATAGATATAATATATATAATATATTCATATAATATTTGTATATTATATATAATTATATATATAATATTAATATATTATTAATTTTAATAGTTTCTTATTCTGATTCTTTTTTGTATTATGTCCATATATCTGACGTTCAAAGATGCTTTGCGTTCGAGCGTTTGAATAAATAATATGACTAATTAATGAATAATATGAATGATTAAATAAACTAAAATAAATCTGAAGTTGTTTGATACTTGTTTATTATTCCAAGAGGATTCGTTACTGCTATTGTGCTGAGTAACATTACACATACAAACACGTGTGTATATATACTGAACACGACAGTTCTTTGACAGTTATCAAACTTAATCAGCTATAATCCGACTTCAACGTGGTAGAAGCTACTATAAGTAACAGAGCCGAGTCGCTGTCCATCTTAAACACGAAACGAGATCTTCACGATAACGTAAATAATCGATAAATAAATACGATAACCGATTGAGGGAAAGAAAGAATCATTATCTGAAGAGAGATATGTGTATTATGGCGTTTAATTGACATCGAGTACATAGTGCTTGTGATTACATTATTTGCTCCTTAGAAATTGAAAAGAACAACGACTTTTATTGCAGTGATAGGAATATGTATGTATAGTACGAAGATTGACTTGTTGATTACAGCTTGCGTTGATTAGGTAAAATTTCCAGACTGCTCAAAACTGCTCGAACTACTGTTGAGATTTGGTTCATAAAGTAAAACCGCTGCAATATATTTGTACAACAGATATCTGTGTTATAAAAGAGTACAACAGTGCCGATTGGAAAATGGAGAAGAATCCTATTAAACACCTGCCTATGTGCAATGGGAACGTAAATCATAGTGAATTTCATGAAGATGATACAAACAGCAATGAACCAAAGGAAACATCTCTATCGAACACTCTTATATTTTATGTAAATGGAAAAGAGGTATGATTTATAATTTTATTCAATTTTGTAATATTATATATTTCGTTATTTAAATATTAAATATATTATATATTATTATGTATTACATTGTTTAACAAAAAATGCACAAATTGCATGATCAAATTGGTAATCTATTATAATTTTAAGAGATTTTTGTGATTAAAGTTACAAAAGAAAGATTATTTTAATATATTCTGGTACCTCATAATTACAATATATGCGATGTATTGAAGAAGTTTTATTGCAATCAAAATTAAGTATGTTAATACTCTCTAGTATACTAATACTTTCAAGTATGTAAATCTTTAAAGACTCTCAGTCTTTAAAAGAATTTGCTGTGTCGAATATGATTAAAAAAATGTATTTGTAATTAATATAGAACCTATAACATCAAAGCTGCAAGTTACATTTTATATATGTCATTAAAGATCTACTAAATATATTTTAATCATGTTACTTACACTTAAGAGTTTTTACAATTCGCTAAATACTAATCCAGATGTCAAAGTTGATAAATTAAAAATGCCAGAATCAGTATAATAGATGTCAAAATTAAATTACTCGATATTTTTAAATAATTCATGTATTTTTCATACAATTTAAATTAAATTTGTCGACTTTGATATCAGATAAATAGAGCTTTTCGGTTTTTCAAATCTGAACAACTTTTAAGTTTGAATAAGATAATTAAGAAATATTTGGTGAATCCTGAATGGTTTATATAAGTTTTGATGCAACAGACTTTAATTAATCACAAGAATTACAGAAAACAATTGCTTCTTCTTGTTCTTGTGCTGGAAACATTTAAGCCTGCGGCACACGATGTTTTTTTTCCTACTGGATTGCTAGCTGGCTTGTGTGCTTGCCATCATGGCGTGCTTGCAAACAAGTGCTTGAAATTTTTTCTATATATGCTGATAAGCTGAGCCCAATTTTTGCCGCATTTCTGCGATCATATCCTGATGCAGATTTTATTACGTATCTGTTTCATTTCTAAATACATTATCTGATAGGGCAGCTCATGCTTCGCTACTGTCAAAATTATGACAGTATAACATACAGTATACAGTTTGCAAAGCCCTTAGCAGACTTGGCTATTAGGGATATAGATTTGCAGTGAACGTTGAAACGCAGCCACAGTCAGTAGCACTGCCAGTAATGCTACTCACACGATAGCAAGTAGGTACGCAATCTAACTAGCAATCCAGCAGAAAAAAAACCATCGTGTGCCGTAGGCTTAAAGTCAAAATTTTTTTGGTTCGATAATACCTATTATATTATTTTGAATTCATCTCGTACATTATTTACACTTTGTGATTTAGGTGTCAGATGAGAATGTAGAGCCGCAATGGACCCTTTTATGGTATCTTCGCAACAAACGTATCCTTTTACAAATTCATTTCTACTTATCCTCTGGAAAATTTTTTACATGCAAAATGTCCCTGAACTGTCGCTAAAGATTTTAATTCCTTGTAACATTTATAATAAAAACGAAAAATCTAATGCGAAAATGTCAAATGCTATATGTCAAATGCTATAGTTTTCAAATTAGAAAAGTTTAAAAATCACAGAAAAATGAGAGCTCACAGAGCTAAAATTTCGTGCGCTCAGGGATGGTAAAATAGAAAATTTAAATTGAAACAAAAATATTTTTATTAATTAACTTCATCTCGCAGAGACTTATTATATGAATCAAATAAATATAATAAATACATTAGCTGGTACCTATTTGCGTAATGAAACTGTTGAATATTTTTACAATCATTTCATTTCCAGATAAGAAACTTTTGTAATAAGTGTACAATTATATTGCTTCTTCCATTCACAACATTTCGCAATAATTACCATAAGGCGATTCTACAAAACGCATATCTTGCTACAAAAGAATTTTATAATTATAAGTTGTAAATATTGAGAAAATTGTGAAGAGGAAAATTACTTAAGGCCTTAGACCGCCTTGATGCCCGAAAAAAGCATGTTTTTTTGCGATTTTTTTATAAATAAACAATAAAGAAAAATAAAAATGTAATGTAATATTATAAATATATAATGTTTTCACTAAATAAAAAAATTTTTTTTATATTTTTTAAGTATAAAATGGTAGCATAGGAGTCGTCCACTTTAATGCGGTTTTTGAAAAGGCTCTCCGCGGCACGCAGCAGAAGTCGTTGGCATCTGAATCTGGAACAAATTACAAAATTTTTTCATAATCTACATTAAATTTACTAGAGAAGTACATACGGATATGTAAAAAAATTGATTTTTATAAAAATGGTGAACATTTGAAGAAAAAATGCAATTATTAAGCAAAAAAATCCGTAGAAAAATGTTTATAAGTTTGAAAGTTTTTGATGTATTAAAAAATCCATATGTACATCTTTAGATGATTTAGTTTTAAAGATTCTGTCAAAATTTCAAGTGAAACGGTTGAAAATTATTAGAGTTATGCTGCGTGCCGATTCGAAAAATGTCGTTTTGAGAAAAATGCGTTTAAAGTTTTGCGTTACTATATTTTGCCAATGGAAAAAGATATTCAAATGTACCTTTATTTCGTAATTCCAGTACCATATAGCTGCCCTTCCAGATTAATATTTGTCTCGTTCTCCTCTTTTCTAGCCGATGTAGAAGCTCTTCGAGCGTTTTTAGCAGCCTCTGTCATTCTGTGTTCCGCGTTATCTATGCGGCTCACGTCCGTCTCGAGGCAAAAATTGTAGCAGATATCGCCAATTTTCATTCCTAACACTTCCATTACTTTCATAAGGCTGGAAAGTCCATCGTTAAAAGTTAATACAGCGATATCAGCTGCAATGTCTACTAATAACTTGCCGCTCGATGTACATTTTGGAGCTATGGACCAAATAACTGAGTTGAAGCACTCGTTATTATTTTGAGTATGTCCGCCTAAGCAACGAGTTAATAAATCGTCACTGCTTAAATCCGTATATATCGGTTTGATAGCCTCGTAAACTCTTTCATTGAGAGCTGGTTTGTGTTTATATTCATGAAGAGTATTTGCAGCTTTAGCGCGCTGCCAAGAACACCACGTATCCGCATCGGCCGGGCAATCTTCGTGTTATGGTTTTGCATCGGTCGACAGTTTATGACGCAAAGTTGCCCAGATAGCTTTTCTCATTTCTTCAATTGTATTATTACAGTGTCTGCGAATTGCCAAGCCGTAATATATAGACAATTCGTCGATGAGTTTTCCTGTCAACTTGCCTTTTCCGGAGAGTCCTTTTTCTTTTTTTACCAAAGCGCGAAGTCGTACCCATTCTCTTCTGAACATAGCCTATACATTCTTTCTTTATGACAGTAAAATTTTCATAAGGTTCAGCATCTAATAGTGTGTACCTGCTCCAGGCCATTCGAAGGCGCTCTGCGCTGCCGAACGGCACTTCACACAATCGACTCTAATCCAAGTTTAAAAATCTGTTTTAGTGCTGAATCAAATTGTATATTGTTTTCAAGACCCTAAAGAATATTTTAAGCAAAAAAAAAAAAATTCGATTTTTTGAAAGTGCCAAGGTGGTCTAACGCCTTAAGTCACACATGCAGTGACATGCACAAGTATGCGTTGAAATTAAATACATTTTATCGGGTGTTTGTCAGAAAGAACAAAATAACGCTGCGCAAGCATCCCTGAATTTTCATAACGAATCTCGAGCAAAATCTCAATTTGAGGCAGTCGAAATTACTGGGACCTGGGACACACATTTCAATTGAAGTTTTGGTCATGAGAAATCGTCCTGTTCGCAAATCGCTCAAGTAAACACGCCGATAGGCTGATAAGGGCTGCGGTCGACTTGACGCTACAAATGCTTCAAAGCATTTTTTTTCTCCTTCTATCTTCATTGAAAGAAAGGAGAAGAAAAATGCTTCGAAACATTTGTAGCATCAAGTCGATCACAGCCAAGGTGAATAGCCAATTTAACCTAACCTCTAATCATTTTTTTTCAAGCTTGCAAATATCTGATACTGACAGAATAGAACTTCCGTTGAGAGAGAAAGGAACAGCAAAACCACATTTTTTTCCCACGTCATTCGCATCAAGTAAACGCAAATTGCAAACGTGTTTTGATCTCCGCTGCCCTCCTTGATTGACACGCAGTTTGGACGGTGCGTGCGTATATTACACGGAAAGATATCGCATAGCGACGCGTGTCTTCCGAGTCAATTGTGAAACAGGATGGCTGAGATCAACGCCAGGAGGGAAGCTAGGAGGCGGCGAATATTAGAAAACTCGGAGAGTCGTCTACGCAGAATTACAGGGAGGGTCGATCCGGACGAAATCAAAGGTAAATATAACCAACACGTTGAAGCAGAAGTGCAATTCAGATCGGATTTTAATGCAAGGCGCACCAGAGTCAATGTACTTTATTTTATTTTAACGTTTCGCGAAAATTTAATAATACTTTTAACACTAAAGATTTTGATGAGCACATTCGAGAAGCAATGTTCTGCAGTCAGCAGTGTGTGCCAATAATTCAAGCAGCAATTTGGCATCAGCTGTATTATCGCGTTAGGCTTATATTTTGCTAGCCAAATTTGTTGACGTAATGTTATACCAGATTGGCGACCAGAAGTCGAGCGGAATCCGTCAAACGTAGATTCCGCTCCATTTCTATTGCCAGTCTGCGTGAAACTGTACGCAGCAGGTACATCAGAGTCTTGATTTCTATTGTCAATCTGTCATCATATTTCATTGATTAGTTACTCTGTTTATACCATCAAAACAAAATAGCTTATGATTAAATAAAATTTTATTTGTTTCAACTCATAGTTGAGAAACGAAACTGGTTTACATCGATACTTGAACACACTCATTTTTCCATATCTTTCTCTCTCAACGATCCTTCTCTGTTATATCCTTTTCCTCATTATCCTGAGATAACATATAACTTATCTATTTTACTGTCTGTTTATCTTATCCTTATATATTTTGTCCTTTTTGGTTTCAATTTCACAACTTCTATCTCTATTCTCTTCTATCTTCTATCTCTATTTTTATCTTAAAACAACATGTAGCATAGAAAGAAAGTTTTTTTCAAATATTTTATAATAATGAATAATATATATCTTTACTAGTATCTTTCCAATGTATATAGATATTGGGGTTGCATAAATTAATTTTAAAAATATTCTGCAGATAATAATCCACAAATGGAAATTGACAATCTTAAAGCAGAATCGAAATTTGAAACGGACAATATCGGAAATGGTATATACAATATCAATAGTGATACAACATTGCAAGATCCTGCAAGATTTGACGATGAACATGAAGGCTTTTTAAATGACATCAGTGATAAAAGGATACATTCACCAGAACAAGTATCAAAGTCAAAATTTGTGTTATACACATTACTATTCAGTCGTATCAGTTTTGTCTTGCTAGCTGGGATCGTCAATATTTTACTAGTGCTGAAACTCGAGAATTTATTTGGACAGGTATGTATATATATATATATATCTATATATAAAATTTCATATTGAAATACTGATGTTAATCATTTACATGTATTATTAATACTTACAGACAATTATTATACCTTACTTGGTATTAACGATAAGACGCCTATACAGCTGTACGACATCACACGAGGCACAGAAGGGCAATTTATTAACTGCTGCTTTAATATTATGCAATGTCAAACCCAGATTAATTTATATATTCAAAATATCACTCACGTTACTTACCACAATATTTAACGATTTTTGTTTATATATGTTTAGTTTTGTATTAATACGCTATTTTATTATTCATTATTACTATCATGATGCTACAGTATCAATAAATGCATAATTATTTGTGGTAATTGAGTAAGCAAAGATAAAATGGAATTCTATTGTTAAATATTTTGTACAACGTTGAAAAACAGGAGACATTCTTGTGAGAGAAGTTCTTATATTCTTCTATAGAAGAATATAAATTCCGATATATTGCATTTAAAGAGCATGCAATTGTATCGGATTTTTTATATCTTCATTATCGTTGTGATTGAATAAGCATGTACAAGTGTCGTATAAAAACATATTTCCCTAGAATATGTGTAATTATAATAAATATAATAAATATAATTTTAAAATAAATTTTGTATATAGATGTGATGACTCTTTGTAAAAGTTGTATTTATGTCGATGTTGTAAATTTGCAATATTTTTAAGATCTCTTGTTCTTTTCTACAGTTATTAGAACTATTTTTAAGTGCTTTGATGAGATTACGTTAAAACAGAGTGCACTCAATTCAGGATAATTGTGGAATCAATGTTCTCTCTCTATCTTATAAAAATAAATGTGTAAATACATAAAAAAATAGTAAAAAAAAAACTGAAATAAACCTAATCTTACTATTTTAAATCTTATGTAATTCTAATATTAACGTAAAAAAATAGGAGCTTTAAAAACTAATAGTATAAGAAGGTATCATATATGTATAAACGCACATATAAAAGCTTTCCAATTTACGATTAAATCTCTCTCTCTCTATTCTTCTTGGAGAAATTCGCATTCTAAAGGAGTATTTGAAAATAAGCGCGAGATACAATCGTATCTAATGATTGGTCAAAACATTCGCAACCGAGGAGAGATAGTACATACCTTATCGGTGCATGGTATGCAACGAGTTACATGGTATCTATACGAATGTGAATTTCTAATTTCTTTTTTTGCTTGTTTTCCACCGATTGGTAGAAGTTAATACCTTCAACCTGTTTGTTGTATAACGCAATTTCTGATGCAGTAGCAAAACCGATCGTTCAGTATAAGAACGTTTGTCTCGAGTGCATATAATTTTCTTAAGTTCCCAGATCATTTGCACATTGACGTGTGTAAGGTCATCGCAAGAATATCCAAACGTCAAGTAAAATGTTACGTAGGAGTGCGTGCCAGATAGCCACCTCAATTCATTCGAGCCCTCACGCAGAGGTACACGAGATGCCGATGGATATAATTATCAGACCTCTCCCCGCCATGGTGAACGAGGAAAAAGTTGAGAGTTTAATGAGCACATTGAGAAACGTCGAGACTGAACATACGGTACCGCCCATTGACGTATTGTGGATTAAGGGGACCGAAGGTGAAGTTCTCAATTATAGCTGCGCGAAATGTATAGTTCTTATTAAGCTGTTTTGAATTATGAATTTATATATTATTATTATTATTATAGTACTAATCTTGAAATTTTTAATAAAAAATGAGATTAAATGATTGCGAAGCATAAATCTATAAAAAATTGTTAAAGTTATTGATTGTACTAGGTGGTGACTATTATTACTCTTTTGGTGGCTGTCATCGTTATACTGCCCATCAACGATTAGGTAAAATGTCCATCAAAGCCAAAATAATTCAATCAACCTTGACGGATTTACGATGTTATCTGGGAAATTCTACTCCAAACTTGAAGTGAAAGTTTTAAACTGCGCACGCACACGCGCGCGCGCGCGCACACACACACACACACACACACACACCACACAAAAATATATATATACTTTTTTTAACTGAATTGCATTATATAAACAGTATACATATAAATAAATATATATCTATTTTTTATTATTGTACACATATTGCATAATATAATTTGAAGAAAAATAATAATGTGCAGTTAAAATGATTTTATAATATTGCTGCACATATTATTTTAGAAAGGTATATTTACAGCATCAAATATATTTTTACAAATAATGTAATTTTTTATAATAAAGACAGGAAGGCTAATTGTTAAAATTAATTTTGAATAAAGCTATTTTTATGCAAACTATGTGTTATTTTGTTGTTGCAAACTTTGTTATTAGAAAGAATATCGTCTAAGAATATATATAA
>VBVR01003096.1:0-19076 GCA_011638315.1 Tetramorium parvispinum | reverse complement strand
TATATATATATATATAAAATAAAATAATTTTCCGGGTAATTTTAATAAAATGAAAATTATTTTATTATGTTTATAAAATAATTTTCATTTTAATAAAATTACCCAGAAAATTAATTAACTTTTTCTTTAAAGTTGGGAACAGACGACCGGTATTACCTTATAAACCTTCCCTATCGTCGTTGGACTCCTCCTTCCACCGCGATAAAAACCTTTCAACAACGGAGAACTCTCAGTACGATTTAAAACCGGAATCCGAAACGCCTCAGGAAAGCTCCACGATAAAGAAAGATGCCAGTCATCAAGAAACACATATCGACGATACTAAGAATCGTACGAGCAATTCTAGTGTTGGTAAAGATCGAGTCGAATTTACAATGACGACTGATGATTCAACTATCTTAAATGCGACGAAGAAACCCGAATCCGAAGAGTCCACAAAGAAACACCACGTTATAATTCACAAGTATCATACACCATCAAAGGAAAATAAGATCAACAGCGAGGAGACATTGATCCTCGGTCTCGCTACGGACATCATTCCGACGCGACGTCCGGAGTCCTCGGTAACGTCCTCGAGTAATCAGATCAAAGTTACGAAATCTTCGAAAAGCGAAGAGAAAGTGTCCGTGACGTCTAAGGGGGAAAAACCGATTGAGAAACCTACTTCCACTACCTCGAAGACTTTTTCGACCAGTACCCTGAATATCGAGACTAGTTCGTCGGTCCAAGTGATCGAATCTATCTCGACGAAAATCATCCTTCGACCAACTTCCACGACTACTGTGAAATCAAGCGTTGATGCCAAGTTTGGGGTGAGTTTGGAACCTAGCAGCGCATCAGATATCGAAGATATAGAACCGACGTCCAGCCTCTCGACGCCGATCGACGGTCTCCCTACGACTTACTCGAAGAGCTCGGCCACGACGCAGAAGAGTGGCATTCATCCTACGACTTCAGTTTTCACGAAAAACACAGGCACGTAAAAGATTACATAGAGACGTATGTAAATATGCATTATTACACATTACTTTTATTTATAAGAGTGTATTTTTGCATTATTTGGTTATATACTAATTAAGCTATATATGATATAATTTACTTATTAATATTTTTTACTTATAAATTATTTATAAATAAATAATCTATGAAATAATTGTAACAGGATCCACTGAACGTTATCGTCCACGACCTGGAATTGTCCTGGACGATACTTTGGATTATACTGGGGCGCAAGGATTGCCAAGTCAAAGACCTTATGCACCTTCGAGACTTCCATCTCTCGGTGACGTCTTTGACGTAACAGTTTCGGCAATTCAGGGACCTGGAGGAAGTTCCGGTAATTTTTTTATGTCATTGTCTAACCCACCATCTATAATCTACCTCATAATGGAATTGTATTATTTTATAGAAACATTTATCGAATTAAAAAAAATCACATATGTGAGCAATTGAAATATAGATTTTTACAAATAAATTAAATTTTGACGCCTAATCATATTTTTGCTTCAATTTAGGGGAGAGCGTTAGAGTATCCCTAAACTCCGTTGGTGGCGATGTCATATTAACTTCCGCAGTGGGCGGAGAAGGTTTTGTGAGTATTGACGGTAAAAGAACATATCTGAATCTGTTTGATAACACAGATCGGACGCCCGGACCCACTCATGTACAACCACAGCCAACTAGAACTCAACCGCCTTCCGTTATCGGCACTGGGTATGTCTCGATTTCGTGAGACTAAAAGCTTTTCTGAGAATCTGTCATTATTCAGTAAAAAGAAATCCATATATGAGAAATATGTACCTTTTTTGGCGATTTAAATCTTTTTCTGCCATATGTTACACGATTTACTATCAATTTCGTTTCGGAAAAACTTTTATGCCGATGATAAGATGGATAACTTGAACAAAGATAAAAGTGTCACATAAAAAAATTTCTATTTCTCTTGCCCAGTCTTGCTATTCCACAACCGGATGCTCCACCTGTTGCCACTTCTCGTCCAAATGCATCAAATCGAAGACAGCCACCGTTATACCGAAGACCGACGCAGCCACCTGTCAGAATAGACACTTGCATCGTGGGCGACACGAGTACATGCGATGCAAGTCAACACGAGGCTTGCGCGACGGTTCAAGGGGTATCGGCTTGTCACTGTAAGCCAGGATATGCGAGACTGCAGCATTCGCTGCCGTGTAAAAGTTAGTAAACGATCGAGAATCGCGAGTCGTATATTACGATCCATAGTTTGCATTCCATATTTCATTTTTCAGAGATTGTCAGTATCGTTGTGTCAATCAGAGTTGATAAATTTTACGACAAAAAAGTGGTATGGGATCGAGGATTAGCTGACAGGGACTCGGAATCTTATCAAACTCTTGCTTACGAGGCTAACAGAGCCGTAAGTATAAATTAAATTATTTAACTACTCGAAATATATATTAATGAAACATTTGGATAATAACTTGAATTTTTCTTTTAATTAAATTACATATACTAACTATATAAAAGCTACATTAAAAAATTAAGTAGTTCATTGATTGTGTTTCTGATATATATTACAAAAATTTTAATTTTAATTTTATTTATATAGTTAGTAAAATAAATATTTATAAAGTCCGCTAAAAAGACCTCAGTCAATTATTTAATTAGAATATAATTTATTAAAAGGGAAATTATCTTACCATCTATTTCTTTTATTTATTAAATAGAAATTTAATTATGTTATTTATTCATTATACGTATAATTTATTTTACAGGTTGAGTCTGCCATGTCTATGACACCATTTTCAGACGAATATATGGGATCGTTAATAAACAACATTTATCAAGGAGATGTAAGTCAAGGACAAGGTGGAGTTTTCGTGAATGCCACTCTAAAGCTCACTTATGAGCCGAGAACGGTTAGGCCAAGCTTAGCCGGTGAACTTCAAAGACATCTGCTAGGTGTTATTCATAGAAAAAATAACAACATTGGAAACAGTGCGCTGTACGTGGATAGCCCACCGGGATCTATATCGAACTTGCAAGGTAATACTCAATCATTAATTGTAATTAGTAGCTATAATTGATGGTGTCTTATACCGTCAATATAGGGTATAAGAGTTACAAATGAGAATTTATAATGTAAAACATTTCTGGATTAATAGATCTGGACGAATGCGCTTCGTCGGAGTTGAACGATTGCCATTCATCCGCCAGCTGCACCAACACTTTCGGCGGTTTCACGTGTTCTTGCAATCCAGGACTGAAGGACCCTCACAAAAACGATCCTAATGATTCCGGCAGAATGTGCCTGTCGTGTCCGTCGACCTATTGCAATAATCGCGGCACCTGCTCTTATCAGGGGGATCAGATGCAGTGCGCGTAAGTAAATGCGCGTTCATGTAAATTCTCTTATTAAGTGCAAAAGTTGAAAAATTGAAAAATTTCATCTTGATCTCCAGATGTACCGGCAATTATTACGGCGCGCAATGCGAGGTTGATGGTGAAGTCTTGGGTGTAGCTATAGGCGCATCTGTGGCCGCGTTAATAATCATAGTTCTGACTCTAGTCTGTCTTGTTATGTGGAGGTAATCAATGTGGAAAAAATTGTTTTTGGTACAATTATTACTACTATATACGTTAATGTGCTTGAGTACAATTATACATATATTTTGCAGTCGTAAATGGTCTCGCGAACAAAAGTCTGCGGGTTCTCCGGTTTACGGTTATATCCAAGGTGGAATACCTGGTACCCTACCAGGTAAAATTAATTAGTAATTAAATATAAACTTGATCTTTTGTTAATGAATATGGATTTAAAGATGCAAATAATTTATAGGAACTTTAGCAAGGGTGGGTTCTGTTGGCACTCTGGCATCCGTGAAACAAGGACCGCCAACGAATTTACCACCTTACATGTGGGCTCATTTTGGAGAGCACATGGCTACAGCGAATCTTTATGCGGTACGCATCAACTTTGCTAATTAATATTCGATAATAAATAGCAATGATATAATGAGAATTTAATTATTGGAAAAAATTAATATTGCTTATAACAATATAAAATTAATTATAATCGCGTAATTAATATTGAAATCGAAGAAGCGAGAAAAAATAAGATCACACATAAATATAACAATAAATTTTAATATGCTTATAAATAAACGGACGATGGACGATGTAAATTTTATCATGTAAATATATAATCGTTTTGCAAATATTATCGAGTGCAAGATATTAATGCTTGAAATTGCAAACTGGATAATTTCTACGCAATAAACCACAATGATTAAAATAGTTACTTTTTCCTATTGTATTACATTAGTTTTACTTGTTAGCAATGAGAAACTTACTGAACATTTTTTTACTGGAAGACCGAACCTATGGGCCCTACGCGACCAAGCTCGGCAATGTTCGGTTATCCACCCATGAGCGTTCATGGAACATTGCCTCCGATTCCATTACCGCGACTTCAGGCCCCATCACGGCCGAGACAAAGACCTCAACCAGATCCGGATAGCTCGGATTCCGAGCCGCAAGATAAGGACAGAGCCGACCTAATTCCTCAGAGCAGTGGTTTTCATGTGCCGAGGCCAAAGTCAAGATCTTCATTAGCGGTGAGTATCCATTAACTCAGCGAGCATATATTATATATCGTGGCAGGAAATTAAAATAAATTGTGCGCGTGTGTGAGAAGAATTTACTTTCATTATTAAGAATTTATTTCTAAATTAAAAATTTGATATAGAGACTCAAGGATTTTAAAATTTATCTTTCTGAAATTTAATAGTGCGTTTTTATTAAACTTAACAGTATAATGGAATGACGAATATACAATAAGAAAAGAATTAATATTGATTTCAAAATTTTGAATAAAAATGTTATATTAGTGAAAGATCGTTTCAATCTATTCACGTATGTATTAATTGAAATCTAATAAGAGATAGAGATAAAAAGAAATAGAAGGAAATTCAATAATTATAAAGCTAATTCCCAAGAAGGAGATAGATCCAATAATACTGTAAAGTAATTTTTGATCAATTCATTTTAAATACTTTACCATACTTTTGCGCAAATGCCTTGTTCTAATTCTTTTCCGATTCCTCCTTACCAACATAATTTAAATTGTTCAATTTCATCTTAATCCGATCCGTTTGTATTATTACCGTTTAATTACTACGACTGCGGAAACTAATTGAATGCTAGTTATGTATCGATGAGATGACTTATATTTCAGAATCAAAGCGGTATCTATAACGACGTGGAGTACGACCAGGGTGACGTTCATCATTTATCGAAGAACAACATTCCAATGTCCACTTACAGACCATACTACAGAACGTGAAATTCATGTCGCGAGAAGTAATACATTCGCTCACGTTTCAAGGGACGGTGCTAAATAACCCATCGCGAATTTATCGTCTAAAGTGCTCAATAAATAGTGCATTAGGACACGGTGCGGTGCTGTTATACTGCTGGTGCGAAGTAATCCCACGGTGGAAAACTGCGACTCGTTCCAGCATCGTTTGAACAAACATACCGTACTTACGGAAGATTTGCACACGCGGAGTGGAAGTGAGCCTATTCGTATCCGTGTATTAAGCGGATTAGATTTTGCTCGCTATAAAGTCGTGTTCTCGTAGTCACGCGATATCGTATTTGCGATAGATTAATTAATTTTTAGTGTAATACACAACTATTTATTATTCAGTTTTGTTATTTGAGTTTAGATATTTTGTAAAATCTAAAAATTTGCTTAAATAGTTTTATCAAAAGAGATACATCGCGACGATCGACTATTTTTAATCAACTCGTTATCACTGTTAGCTCAATACTCAGAGTAAGAATAACTTATAAGAGTAGAGTATCGACTGTTTACGATTAATTATAATTGTTAAGCAGGCACTAACTGTTGCGTTATGAGTATTAAACAGTTTAGTACAGAAAAGTTTAATTATTATGTTAAATTACTTTTAGAATTTAAGAATATAACTGTATTAACATAGTTATAGTTAATTTATTAAAATTTTGTTGAAAAAGGTACATTGAGATCTAAGGGCAGCAAATAATTATTTTCTTACGCATTATAAGATATTAGTATTTTAATTCATTAAGTACTGAATGTAATTATATAGTGTAATTAAATATTTTTTAGACTGAATACAAATGTCATTAAGATAACTTCATTTAGTTTTTATTTTAAAAGACTCTCTAATTTGCTAATACATAAAATAGTGCATGCAGCAGAAAATTAATAGAACATATATGAACATATATGTGAAATTAATGGCAATAATAAGTAATTTAGCGAAAGCAATTAATTAAAACGTAATTAAAGTTTAATTAAAATAAAATTAAAGCAAAGCTACTATTTTTATATTAATTATTTAACGAAACTAAATGACGAGAAAAATATAAAATATCAAAAATATAATTTTCACACAATATATTATACAATGTATTCGCGATATTATGTGCAATGAGAAATCAAATAAATAATACGACGTTAGTAGATAAAATGTTATTTATTTTTTAGTGATGTGTGAAAATTTAAATGGTTTTAATTTGATTGTTTCAGCGACGAAGTCGCGTCGCGCACACGTCAAGTGCCATCGATCCGCGTGACACATACGCGGTCGAGACAGCATTGGCGGGAATAAAATATTTAGTTGGGTGAACTCCCAACGAATGAACACTAGATACGTGCGTATTGGTATAAGTAGGAGAGGTGAATAACCTCGATCGATTTCCACCGAGGAAGCTGTGCTTGACTGCTTAATGCTTCAAGTGTTTCACTCGTTCTTTAAGTCCGCGACAATTGGAAGTTGCAACATACACAGTTTGTGGAGCGAAATTTCGCCGCTGCTTCTAATGTAAAAACACCGTATCGTCTTTCATTAATCTCGAACCCGATTAATTGTGCGAAATCAATTTATACGCGCCGTTTTCGCAGAATTTTAATTTTAATTTTAATTTTATATTTTCCAGTTAGTTTCACCAAAGTAGCGGAAATGCTTAATTAAATCGTTTCTTTTTGTACCGGAACTGTGCACTCATTTGGTACTAATAAGCTGATTTATGTCCAATTAAAATCTTTTAATCAAAAAGAATTACTTAATGAAAAGAACAGGGTAGAGAAGTGGTTTGCTGTATTCGCATTGAGGTTTCTATGCGCTTTTTTGATATTTTTGTTCCGCATGCTTTTGAGTGTTTAATGGCGCAATTCTTCCAGTCTCTAAAGTAGTCAGTAGGGAAATCTCTCATGAATCACCGTCACGCGGTACAATGCATTTCACTTTCCCTATCTGCGTTTATTGCTCGATATTTTTTCCAGATTTACGAGATTGTGTCTCGCATATTTTCATAGAATTATGGATCACAAGAATATTACATTACATTATAAAAATTTATCTCAGAAAGAAAAATTGAGAATTCATTATTAGTTATAATATTGTTGCAATTAACAGATTTCTTCGTAGAACATTATATGATTATTCACGTGCTTCATTAACAGTTTATTTCAATGGCGATTGTAAAATGATAAATTTACAAAGTTAAAATGTAAAAAAGTAAAGGAATTAAAAGTGAACTAAATTGGTTCTAAATAGTTAATACAGGTGTATTATAACTTAAATTAAATTAATTAAATGATTAAATAATAAATTGACTCACTTTGCAATAATAGATATAACACACACCTTATTTCTACTTTCTACTAGGAATAGTCTTATTATTCTCAAGTTTATGTTTCGTCAATTTTCTAAATGTAGAACTATGAGAACGGAGAAGCACGTACTCCTACTCACATCTAGAGATTCTTAAGAGATTTCTTTCTATAACTCTATGTATTATTTTAATTTATGATTATTGTCAGAATATTGCGGTTCTTATTTTGTAATTATTATCATTATCATCATCTCGCATTGAAGATGATCTTATTGCAAGTTGAAACGTTTATCACATCATTGATTATTATTTATTTATTATATACATATTAAACAGTTACAATCAGCTTAGTTTATTTAATTCCTTTACTTTTTAAATTCATTAAATCTTGAAATTCGTTTTTATATAAAAAAATGTAAATTCTCCATTTTAAATTCAACACTGAGTAATCAAATTTAATCGTCTTGCCAAGATCGAATTAAAAAATAAAAAATGTATCAATTTATCGCGATCGACAAACATTTGTTCGTTTGAAAATGTTTCCGAAAAAAAATTCGAGATTCTTTGTAACAAATGTATGTATATATACTGTGAGTAAAATATATTTATAAATGTATTTGTAAAATATATTCGTTATATTTCATTCGATTGTCCGTTGTACATTCGTACAGTAATATATATGTATATGTATATATAGACGAAAATGCATTTGTACGAAGAGAGAGGATTACTTCGAAACATTGCTTTCATTCCTACGCTTCACGCGCAGTACCGTCTCTTTATTTTTAATTTAGTTTAATTAATCTCGGACAAATAATGGAAAATGTTGTAAAATAATTCTGCATTATTTTACAATATTAGTACAAAATATTTTCATGTTTATTTCTTATCGTTTTTAAAAATAATATAATCATTATCGCATGCTACGTAATAATAACGTTTTTCATATTCATTTACGTTTACGTATCACTTTCTTCATGTTCATAAATAGAAAATTGGTTGATTTAGCTGTATTTTCTACGATCAACAACGATACCGTAATCGAATATAACGCTCGTACATATGAATTGACATACATATTTTTCGAACTATATATCAAGCATACTTGATATTTCGAGTAGGATAATACGCCCCCGGGATAAATTACAGGTTTTATGGCAATGAACATCGTGTCTGGACTGAAAGTATTGAATTTCTTTACACGCAACCGTGTCGCGTCGTTTATCGGACAGCAGACATTAGTAACAGCTGAAATCATGCGATAATGACGTAAATCGATTGGCAGAGTATATTTTAATGTTTCATTCGTGGCATTTTTTTTTTAGTGGGCGTGTATCAATGTATAATGGAAACACATAGTTTTAATAATTTTCACTTTATGTTGTTTAACATATAATCAAATTTTCGAATATCTACTGCATAAATTTACCTTTCCGGAACTTCAACCTTGCATACACTTTGAATTATCTTTTGTATTTTTTTGAATTTTCGCTAAAAACTGAACTAATTAAACGTCAATTTAAAAATTGATACAATGTTAAACAATTGGAAGAAGCATAATTGCTTTCAATAACTAACTATACAGTATTTTAATATCAATACTCTCTGAATATCGATCATGTAATTTTCAGAAACGTGAAAAGTGAAAAGGTTCGTGTGAACTCAAGGATTTCAACCAATAGAATCGTTGTATTTACGTGAAACTTTTTATATTTCCAAAAATTACATGATCAATGCTACCCTTGACATTTCGGCTACGACATTTCTTTGGTAGAAATCCCACTGAAGTATAAATACAAAATGTATTTTACTCGATTCTTGAAACAGGATGTAACATTTCTCGTTTGAATGTTTTTACTATGATTGGACATCCATAAATAGCACGTATAAAATGGGCAAATGTTCGTATTAGGAGCCATTACCAACCAAATCTTCGAGGTTGCACTTCAAAGACAAGTTGGTTTTTTTACATATTTTTTTCTTGAAATATCTGTTGCTATGTCTCGGAGAGACAAAATAGATTTTCGTTGACGTTACCAACTATAACTCGATTAAAGCACGGGCCGCTCGTGTCAAGGAAATCGCTCGGCCGCCGCGTCCTCTATTAACCTTATTGAGGCGAACTGGGCGACAACCTTGCCTTGTAATTCCGTAATCCTATATTGCAACTCGATTCGTGCCAGTTGCTCCTTCGCCATAGAATTAGCCGTAGCTTTAGCCCGATCTCAATCATCTCTCCAATACCTCTCCAAAATAGAGAAACAAATGTGCGATATAAAGTCTTTGCAGGTGCATCTGAACACACATTGAACACATAAACGTACGCTGAAGAGAGAGACTAGTAATAGTTATCAAATTTATTCAGGGTTTTGGATTTTTGCTGAATATACAGGATGTCTCACCACTACCGCATTTCCTTTTAAAGACGTATTCTTGAAGTAATTTAGAGACGAAAATCTTAATACAAAAATGTCGACGCTGTAATAATTTTCAAATTATAACTGATAAAAATTTACCAATTGTAGTGGCAAAATTTCGCGCGCTTAGGTACGATAACAACTCACAGTGATAAAGGTGAAAAAAGGACTCTTTTTCAAATAACAGGATTGAAATTACATAAGCGATAATAAAATTCTTGCACTATTTGAATAAATGCTTTATAAATGTAAACAATAACAGTTTTATAAAAATCTTACAAGTCGGAAAACAGATATTTTACAGTAAGCAATATTTTTTACTAATGAGAAGCAAGCTATAATATACTTAATATACATAATTGACATTTCCTTGAGTTAGCTAGTTTCATATTCTTATATGTATAAGTTCATGATAAAGAAGAATGCTGCGGAACTTTTATTCTGTATCATGAACTTATATATTACTTACACTTGAGACTAGCTAACTTAAGGAAATATCAAATATGACAGCTTGCTTCTCATAAATAAGAAATATGTTGCTTGCTATAAAATATTTATATTCCATCTTGTAAGATTTTTATAAAACTGTTATAATTTACATTTATAAAGCATTTATTTAAATAGTACAAGAATTTTATTATTATCGCATATGTAATTTCAATCGTGTTATTTGAAAAACGGCTCTTTTTTTATCTTTATCACTGTGAGTTGTTATCATGCCTAAACGTGCAAAATTTTGCCATTACAATTGATAAATTTTAATCGCTTATAATTTGAAAAGTATTATATCTTCGACATTTTTATATTAGCATTTTCATCTTTAAATTATTTCAAGAATACGTTTTTAAAAGAGGATGCGGTAGAGGTGGTGGGACACCCTATATATGTAATAATTGGTTACTATTATTATATTTGATAACAGTTATCTAATATATTAATTAGCTTAATTATTAAATAAATTTTGTTCACGGCCAACTGAATATAATAGTAATAATTAGTCAATGCTTAATTGGCACTATTTTACGAAAACATTTATAACAATTAACAAATCCTAATAGTAATACTCAAATTATTTTTTCAGTGTAGAGAATATGTAAAAATAAAGTTTTCATCTTATTAAAAATTAAAAATGAACACGACATCATTTTCGGCATAATGAATCAATCGTAACAATAAAGACATAACGATTAATATAAAGTATAATCTTTATATTATTTCTAGAATTGATTCATAAAAATGACTTCGTTTTTGTCTTCAGCTAATTATTCTTTATAAATAGAAATGAATTTATTTTTAAATATATGATTTTAATATCACATTTCTTAATTTAATACGATTATAATGAAAATGATATTGTAATTAATATACAAAATAAGTATAGCATTATTACAGTAAAAAAAAAAAGTAATCTTTTTAAAGATATTAATCAAAATATTAATTCTTATTAGATTAATCTCATTTATATCAGAATAACGCATATTAAGATGATCGTAAAATTAACATAGGGATTTCGAATAATAGTAGTCGGTACTGGCTCGTATGTCAAGGAAATCCTCTCGGATTTTAACCTCCGCCTCTCTAATGTCAGAACTCGCTAATTACAAGCCTTGCGATTACCTGGAAAACCTTGGTCTCGTTCATCGTGAGCGATTAAATGGAACGTGATTTTTGTGAAAATAACACGATGCATTAATACAGTATAATAGCTTCAAAGTCAAGAACACATGAAAAAAAGGATACCTATAATCGATTAGGACAAACTATAATACTTTTGATTTGGAACAGATAAAGCTTCGATTTTTATTTTTTAATATAAGATAATGAATTTTAATAAAAAGAAATATATAAAATTTTACCTTATTTATTTAAAATATATATTCATGTAAAATATATCGTTTAAATACTCTAAAAGTATACTTAATCCAACTTTTTATATATTTCGCTTCTCACTTATTAAACATACATACCTATACACGCACTTATTTTCTGCAGAGTTACATTTTTGTTATACGTACGCTAATGGGTGAATCATGCAAAGCAGTGGATACATTACATGCATACATTAAACTGTGACATATCTGGGAAATTTGTATCGGTCGGTGTTACCGATAATTCGGCAAGGGGCGTGTGATCGATTTTATTTATAGCATGCAATATATATATATATTACTCCTCGCTTTTTTTCGCGGTTAATATACAATTTTTAATGCTTGTCATAATTATCAAAAATATGTAGAGAAAGATTAGTTAGATATTCCGCAAGTAATTATTTCATATGTTATGTAAAATTGACATTATGTCATTTATATGTAACAGAAGTTTTTATCTTGCTTGTAAAATCCAATTTATACGATTTGTAATTCTTATCAGATTTTAGTATAAAATATTATTTATAAATATGTACACAGATTATCATGATGTACGTATACATGCGTATTGCAATATATATTTTATGTATATATTTTTCATTTTTCAAATGTTTTATTATGCGATATATAAAATTATTAATAGACTTTTACCTCTAATTTGATTACATATATAGACTGTCGAAACTCTTAAAATATTGCATTGATTTATTTCATCAGAGCCGAAGGTATTTATGATCATGCTATGTAAACGGTAATGAATTAATTGAGTTACGAAGCGCAGTTAGGTAGTTAATAATTCCACATCGTTTGACATCGCTATAAGCTTGCATCAATATATACCTACCACCTGTGGTCCACGAGTTTATGTGATATCCCGGTATTAGCTTTAAGGATCCCCAGAGCATAGAACGAAATACGTTTCGTCTGGAACACGCCTCGTCTGAGTTAAATCGAACTCGACCGGTCCAGCTTTCCAGCGATGTGAATTCCTAGCTCCGGTTGTAATCCAGGAAATTGGATTTGCAAGTTTCATGAAGGATACTTGTGCAAGTGAAGATCCAAAGTCCATTCGCAAAATATTAGGATCAAACTGACACAATTGGTGCATTACAAAAGTCTTTACTACGATACTCAGAAAATTCTGCTGAGAGGAAATTCTACTGATCTGAGAGATCGCGCTGTTGCATTTTGCACTATCAAAATGTTCACAGAAAATCCTGATGTATATAACACTTAAATATATAACACTTAAATTCTGTACATGTGCATTGTAAAAGAAATATTTGTGTTATTAAAGAATCTTAAGTTGTAAAATTTGAAACTAGGTATACTTTTTTGTTTGTTTTGTAAATTCCGTTTTAAGAAAATAATTAAAGAAGTACAGAAATATCTATTTTGTTTTTAAAAAAATCTTATTTTGTAAAATTTTTAAATGTTGAGAATTGCTCTCTTTCTTTCTCTCTCTCTTTCTCTCTCTTGTCGAGTTCTGTTTAAAGGAAGTAATTAAAGAAGTGACATAAAAGATAATTTACATTATATAATGAACAGACATTTGTCATTGTCCTCTTGATTAATTTGAGAAGTCCCCTAAATGAACATACACCTGCGGAGTATGAATTATCGATTTTGCTTACATAAATCAAGTAGCGAGATTGCATAACTAATAGTTTACTTGTCAATGCTCGTCAAACTATTCGCCTCACAATTCATTTATATGATATATAAGTCGAATTTGCATACTTACGAACCGACAAGCGACTGAATTATTCTTTCATTTTTACTTTCTGTCTATGTAAATTAGCGCTACTAATTCGAATTATTTGATTCGTTTTTTCGAACTGATTGTGAGCCAGAAAAGAGAGATCAACTCTCGTTTTACCATTGCCTCATGATTGCAACAATCTTTAAATGAAACGATACAAAAATGTGATTTGTGCACTGAGGCTATAATCGGCCAAATTACATTTCTCATGCTCACTGACGCCGCTTGCATTATACCTGTCGGTTTTGTTCATAGAAAGTTAGCAAATAGAGCTCGCGTAATCTTAGTTAAATATAACAATGAAACATGAAGAAATAAGCACTATCTTAACATATATAAATAGTTTAAAATTTTTTTTTTAACGACGTTTCCAATTTTCACGAGACACTAATGTATGGCTAATAGGATATTTGATAGTTCTGAAGCATCCTGTACAACGAGTATAACGAGTTTAGTCGCAAAACTGAATTCCATGCGGAAGAGAACCATTAAACTTTTCGCCGACGCGCAATAACCTTAAGAGGTAAGTTTTAGTAATGTAATAATAATAATATTTGAAGGGCTAAGGTCGCTCGTACATTTTTGGCATGGTATTTATGTCGTGTCTCGATCGTAATTTATGATGAGAGACTTAGGTAAATATAATAATTATAGTAACAAATATATCATATTGCTTAAATATATTAGAATTAAACTATTAAAAGAAAGAATCGACTATTGTGATCATAATAATATTAATAGTTAATTCAATTTATTATTTACATTATATGTTAATAGTATGAAAATAATAATAATAATAATTTAAAAGTAAAATCTAATTTCTGTAATACTAAATAAGATAATGCAACAAAACTAGATAGTATTATAACAAAAATGATAATAGGGGCAACACTAACAAATTTATTAAAAAAATTTTGTGTAACATTAAAGAGATAATGTAATAATCTAAGCAAAGACTATTTTATTGGGATTAAAATGCGAAATAAAGAAATAAAAGAGCATTCGTTGGGTCAAACAAGCAGACGCGGCTCGTAACTAGGAAGTTATACATTGTTGTAAATGTACGGCGGATTTTCGCGTTTTATCGCGTGCACGTACGATAAAGAGTGTGTACATAACAGACGCGCGAAGGAAAAGTGCATTCTCTTGCCGTCACACATGAACGTCAGCGATGTGATTTACGCAAAAAAAAATAAAAGTCACAATGGCCTTGCATATCGCACATCGCGTGAAACGTGCTCAACGTATGGAATTCCGGAAAATTGAAAGCACAAACTGAGCAGAGATTCGACGGCAGAAATTCAGAAAAACTCTCTTCCTCTCTCTATAAATTTGCAGATTTCTAGAGTCCGATTGTCGTACTTGATAAAATACAAATTAGAATAGTATTATTAGCTGAGTCAATAAATTAATTACTTAAATCATAAGTTAATTGGATTTGTCATTTTATGATATCATTAATCCTTTTCGTTTCTGCCAAGTCGCGCCAATTTGACTGAATAATTTAGACACGCTGGCGCTTTTCTGTTGCCATTTTCGTAGTTCGTTCACATTTCGTAATTACATTCCCGATATGAAACGAATATTTTTCATTAAAGTAATTAATTTAACAGATCAGATTAATGTAATGCATGACGTATGCACGCGAAACAGCCGTAAGAACGGTCATCACCGTTTCACTCGCAGTTTCCGGAGTCATACGTGCCAATTTTCGAAGGTAAAGCTCGTAATGAGAGGACAAGCATAACGGTGTATTCACGTTACGCCGGTATCTTTTGTATTTTTTTTGCGCTATCTGCGCATATTATATCTACTCGCAGATAATTGCCATCTGCGCCGGCAGAAAAATATTATGTAATATATAAACCTATATATTTATTTCGTCATGTCACTTTGAAATTACGAGTAACAACGATTCTTGTGTCAATCTTGCGTTCTCGAAAGCGAGAGAGAGAATCAATCAATAGAAAAAATATGCGAGTTACGAACCACGCCGTATTTGAGCAATCAATCTTATTCTATGGCAGTAATTTAATTGAAAATATTATACGGAGATAAAAACTTGTTTTTTCTGCGTATTGATGAGAATAACTGTTTCCATCTTTTTATGCGTTTTCTTGATTATTAACAGTTATTTAACATAACTGATTAAATACATATTAAACAATGATAATATCGTTACTGTGTTTAAATGCAAATTATTCGAAAATTCTATTCGGCACGGATATCTTTCCGTATCTCCGTACTCGGCCGTAAATGTAATCGGCCGTAATCGTCGGCACGTTTAAAGGCAGTTATTTCGGGAAAATCTGCCAACGAACAATAGGTATTGCGCGGTATTATCATCCTGGCGTGGATTTCCGCCTTTTACTACCAGAGTTCCATTCCGCTCTACCACACACAGTCATCGGTATGCGCGAATACGTAATACGTGTATAACCAATAAACATCTTCTCTCCGCATCGATCTTGTCGTCTCCAGCAAGTCGTGAAAGAATCATGGCTGCGACCGCAATGTTTACCCATCATCATTTGCAAGCTTGTAAAAAGGGTCGTAAACGCGTAAATACAGATTTCAGAAGAAAGTACTTCGACCGTTCCACGGTCGTTTGAAAGTTTTACGAAAAATATCACGCTCTTGTATTATATTCTACTTCTTTCTTACAGTAAGAAAGTTATAAATAAATATAAAAAATATTATGTACGAAAAAAGTTTTGTCCCCCTTATATTTCTTTATTATACATGAGTGAAGTTTGAAAAATTTTCGATTTGATCAAGAAAACAACATTTTTAGATCAAAATAAAATTCATTTTTCACTGTAATATTCTTACTTTAATATATTTACTTCAATGCTTTTCCAAATTTCTCATACGCTTAGTAAAATGAGATTTATCTAACTCAGAAAAATAATTCATTTGCAACACTATCGCAGAATCAGATGAAAATTTCTTCTCAGATGGCTATTTTTTCGAATTTGGGAAAAGAAAAAATCGCATGAGGTCGAATCCGGAGAGATACGGCGGATTCCGAAATGTTCCACCAACAAATGCAGCAACCAACGTGCGCTTAATTCTCTCGTATCTAATGTTGTTTGTGCAGGATGGCGTGTGCACGTTCAGAGGAATAAATGTATAATGTTGAAAAGAGACTACATTAAAAAATAAATTTCATTTTGTCTCAAAAAATACTGTTTTTTTTAACCAGTTCAAAAACTTTTCGTACCATCCACGTATATTTACATTACATTACATGTATAAATTAAATTACGAGAGACTCAAACAGATGCATTAATAGAAATGCCATAAATTGGAAGCCGCTTTGCTCGCACGTAATAGATAAAAAATTTCATCTATTATACAATATTTGAACATTAATATTAACATAGTTATCGCGGGTATTAATCACTGTCGACTCATTACTCTCGCGAGTGTTGGTGGCGACAAGTGGGCAAAGGCGTATTTTAAAAAGAAGCGACTTAAACGTCACATTGCATCGGATTCCGTCGTGTGTCACTCGCGCTGAAAGCCGGAATCAAACATCATAGCGCTCGTCGTGCGCGAGTCTCGCGACGAAACGAGACTTAAATATCACTCGCCATTGGTGGACGAGTGCATCATTCCCTGGGCAAATCCCTCGGCCGCCGGTCACCATCGGCTCGTCCGTCGTAGTACACAGCTTGGAGAACGCCGATCGCGGTTTCGCCTTTTACCAGCAACGGCGCATGCGCGCGGCCACCGCTCGGCTCAAAGGCATCAAAGCGCACGCCGCCGCCTGGCCTGGCACCTCCGCTGGCTCCGCTACTCGGCTACTCCGCTGGCTCCGCTCCGCTCGGCGAACGGTCAGTAACGCGCTGAGCGTCGTCGTGCGAGGGTGGTTCCTCTTTCCGCTCGTCGTTCGCGCTCATTTGGCGGCAAATCGGAGCACAAGCACCGCGTGGTTCCGCGCGCGGTTCGCGGAACGCGTGTCTCGATTAATAGTCGCCCCGGTCGATCGGTGCGGATGAGCGCGCCGCGGGGTTGCTGCATATTAAAAGTAGAGTGCCAAGAGAGAACGCGCGTCGTCATGGGTACCATGTGTTGTGCCCCGCGGATGTAGAGTGCGGATTGCGCGCGGCCGGGGAACGAAGCGAGGGGAACGCAGAGGGAAGCGAGACCTGCTGAGAAAGGATACGGAGGATACGGAGACTAGAGAGGATAGAGAACGTGTAGGCTGAACCGCGCGACCCGCCGACGACCCAGCCTCGTCGTGGAGGAGCGCGAAGGAGAGACGGAGCCAGAAGGACGGGAAAGATAGAGAGAGAGAAAGCGAGAAAGAGAGAGAGAGACAATAATGCGGAGTCGTTGCTACTGTCTTCAGCGACAGGACGACGTTCGGATCTGCTCGTAGTAAGTGAAATAAAGTACCAGAGATGTTCGCGGGGATAACAACTGCGTCGGATTTGCGAGGATGTTCTGGAGGTTGCCCGCCCTCCGAAATTTCTATCCGCCAATTCGCCATTCTCGCAAATTGTCTTCAACATTCTGTAATAATTATCTGCGTGACGCGAAATTTATTCTCGCACACGGAAATTTGATTTCGTTCATTAATATGATTTAATGGTAATCTCGTTTATCTCCTTTACCTTTATCTCTTCTTTTTCCGAATACATTTTTAACGTCTGCTAGATTCATATAAAATGGACGGTGATAATATTCTCTTGAAAGTTTAATTCTTTCAAGTGTTCGCTTTCTTTTTAATTCAACGAACAACCGGGCTAATGAATAAGAAAGTGCCGGACACATTTATCATCCCGTGATAATAGAAAATAATCAGAACCCTGCGTCTTGCTTTAAATCTTTCTTTCACGCAAATTTCTCTCATATCTTTTTTTATATTAAACCAGAAATTGTATCATAGATAGTGTTTGTGTTAGTTTTGTTATCCAATGTAATATATGTGGCGTACGAATTCGAGAAGCTACAAATATTAAAAATATCAAATTTAAACGTTTCACTGTTGCACGGATACTGATCACGTACTAATGAGTTTCATATTTACAATAACAGCAATGAATACTATCCGTTGTAATAATACGGCCCACGAGAGCATCAAGTTTTGATTTCGAAACGAAAATTCTTCGTCCAAACGAAAAAAAGAAATATTACGAATATTACAAAAAGAGGATTATTGACGAATGAGAATGCTGAAACGTACTATAACGATTATTACTGAATTCAATTACATAATTCTATGTAACCACTTAGGCATATCCACAAATGCGTTATTGAGAACGCAATGACATAATGTCTTAAAATGTGGGAGTCACTCGAAAGTAATCAATCATTCGCACCCTTTCGCATTTTTCCCATAACGCCCGAGGAAAAGCTATCAATCATCCGAAAGGA
>VBVR01003095.1:0-19085 GCA_011638315.1 Tetramorium parvispinum | reverse complement strand
AATTATACACTGAAAAAAAATTCTAATTAAAAACGGACGAATCAGAAAAATCTTGTAGGATTGATCAAATATTCTGGTTATTATAATAGGAATTCTGGTTATTACAAGTTATAAAGTATTGAGTTCTATTACAATAAACAGAACAGAACAATCGTACAAGATTTTCTGATTCGTCCGTTTTTAACCAGAATTTTTTTCCGTGTACGTAACGAAAACTTCACACAATCACCGCGTAAGAATACCTTACGGATGAAAAACGACGCGTCGACCGATCAGCCGTTCACATGCGAATCCTAAGCGCAAATCCGCTCGGTGATCTCTTGAGACTCGCCACGGGATCAGTCTACGACTACGACGACGACGACAACGACGACCTTCCGACACCTCGGCGTCGAGAATAAAATATCTGAGCTCACGGGATATCGTCGCCGTCGAAGAAAACTTGGGCTATTTTCCAGCGAAACAAGTTACCGGAAAGTCTCGGCCGCGCCTTGAACGAAAGTTCTCGCCTCTCGGACTCGGAAAGAGATTCGCCTCTCGTCTCTCCTCCCCGTCCGAGAGGCCGCGCGACAGCCGGGGGTTCCCCGTCGCGGCGGAGTCGCGCGACGGCCCCGTCTGCATCGGAGTAAACGTGGTATACGCGGAGAAATTACACGTTAGATCGAAGTTTCACGGGCGTGCGGCAAGATGGAACCGGAAACTCGATCCGAAAGAGGAAACTTCCTCGAGAGAGGAGCGTGCGGGAGTTATTATTCGCCATAATTGTAATTTTTCTAGTTACTCTTAATCTTTTCCCGAAGAATCGCGGCGAATTTCAACTGGAGTCACATAAATTATACATCTTCGTTCCTTGTGCGAGCACATTCGCGCAATTCGGGTGGAGGAGGGGGCTTGAGAACTTTTCTCTTCAATTTTGTCCGTATTAATAAAAAAATGACATTATTTCGCGCTAATTTTTTACGCGGGTAAATTAGCATTAATGTAACGTAGTAATAAACGCGATGCTTAATTAATTTTGTAAATATAATCGCTCGGAAGTCGGCGTATAAAAAGTATATTACATTATTATATTATTATCATATTCCCTACGATTTCAAAAAGGACTCATACGTCATCGAGACTTTTTCCCCTCCGTAACTTTTGTTTCCTTTTCTAATATTAATTATTAGAAGTTATTAATGATATAATATGACGTATTTCTGACACAACGCGGCATATACATAATTCGGAATTAAACGCATATTTCATTCTCCTGATAATTCCTGATTTCGTGTTTGACGCTCAAACGAGGAATGCCATACGCGCACAAAGAAATATCACGGGTGTTATTATTAATGTTAGCATTAAATGTTTATTATTACTTCGTTATTTCCGACGAAAAATAATTACCACCGTAACGCTGAATCCCCCTCCCCGGTTTGTGCTTGTCGCTACCGATATTTTATTACATTTGCGCTTCTTTCGCGAGAGACACGCTATTCATCGCGCCGCGTGTCCTGCGAAACACGTAAATAAACATTGATACAGCTGATTTATCTAATTTGGACGTAATGACATTCCGAATGCAGCAGCCAGCTATTTTATATTAAAGAAATGTAGAATCAATATATGCCATTATGTTAATAATGAACATAAATAACATGTGAAAAACTGCAAAATCGTTGAGACGTGAATAAGCTCGTTTAAAATGGAACGAGCTCCAATAAATAAAATAAAATGAATAAAATAAAATCTGTTGGATCATTGCATACAAAATGTCGCTTCGACAATTTTCAGTTAATTACCAAGGAAATTCAGAAGATGTTTTCACCATGATCGAATATATCGCAAAAGCTTATAGCAAGAAAATAGATATTGCAATAGAAAAAAAAAATTATAAATGCACGTGTTAGTTCATTTTGTATGTCGAAATTTCGCTGCGTCAATTTATTCGCACGATAATTCAAACGTTAACAATGAGACGCAATTAACGATCGCGACGGACGCACTGCGAGTCTGCAGCGAGAAGGAACGAAGGCGTAGGAAAGTACGTCCTCGCCAGAAGGATTTACCATCCCTTGGAGGGGCCGAGGGAGGTCGGGGACGGGAGTAGTCGTCGTTACCCGGGGGCTAATTCCTGCAAATATTTGCCGGGCAAGGATATAGGCGTGGGTGAGATGCGAGAGACGGGTAAGGGTGTGGAAGGTGGCGTGGATATAGGCGCAGGATTTCAGTCAACACGACAGGACGGGAACGAGAACGAGGACGAGGACGACGAGTCGCTACCGACGCCGCCGCCGCCGCCGCCGCCGCCGACGACGACGACGACGACGACGACGATGTCGTCAGCCGCGGTGGCGGAATGCGGCGCCACGGCGAATTTCTAATCAGATTAGCGCGGATTAGCAAAGTTCGTTTGTTCTAATGAAATTCGTCTAAATTAACGTCGAGTGGAGAAAGAGAGAGGGAGGGAGAGGGAGGGAAGGGGTGAGAGAACGGGGTTGCTGAGGGTGCTCGCGCGATTCTGTCTCCCTGTGTGCCTCCGCCCATAGGCGTCGAACTTTCGAAATTTCATGAATGCTTTACTGTCCGGATATAACGAAGCTCCTCTGTTCACCGAATAATTTCTAGTTCTTGGTGTAAGCAGCGTAAAAAACGTCTTTGTATTCCTCGCCGTTATCCAGATTGCTAATTAATAATGACGTGTACTAATAGTCCATAAGCTATCCATTCTCTTTTCATTTCAAAACCGACGAAGAAATATGATAAAGAAGTGACTTTTGTTCAATCACTCGAATAGTAAGTAGAAAATAAAACGTTATCTTCTCCGCAAAGTATAAACCTCAATCTTCTTAAAAATAACAATATAATAATAAAATTAAATTATCTTTACATATAAAAACTAATGAGAATGTAGTATTGCTACGAATTTCTTTTGAAAATGAGTGAACGAAGATATTTGTAGCAAAACATTATAGACTCATTTAAAATTCGTTTAAAAGACGTTGATATTAAAAAACCGTTTTTATCTTAATTCTCTTTCGAATTAGTCATAGATAATTACTGTGTATTATATTTGATCGTAAGTCATTGTACATACGCGTTATATTTCGTAGGTATTCGGCGCCCCTGTTTCTCTCCACCTGTCGTCTACCCTTTACTTCTTACCCCTACCTGCCTTTAGCCGTGCGTCACCACCGAATTACAGACTTCGGTTGATCCTTTTTCCGCGTCGAGTTCTCTCGACCAGCCTCGATAAACCGGTCGGAAATGTACGCGAAGAGAGCGGAACGAGCGCGCTTTCTTTGATTTTACGATAATCATATTTGTCCGGGCGATCTCCCGATGTCATGGTACTGACTAATTCCGGTGTCTTTCATGTTCGGTCGGGGTAAAGAGAGAAGAACAAAAAAAAAGATAATAATGGACCGCGCGCGGGAATAAAGTAATAAATCGCGTCGATACATTATCCACCGTCGCCGTCGTCGCCTCCATCGGGAATTCTCCCCCCTCCGCCGCCGATCTCGCTATCATTGTGTTATACTAACTAATCCAATACTTTTATCCTCGTCCAGAAAGTAATAATCGACGTCAGAAATAAAGAGATAAATTATACAAATACACGGTATGACATATTTATATTTTCCGGCGCGAAGTATGTTCCACTGATCTCGCTTGCATTAATTAACTCGATTCCATTCGCAAAAATTGCTTTATGTGCACGTGACATGTCGAGAAAATGTACGAGTATACACGAAATATTACACGATGTATATACACTCGTGTTTATTGTATGCAATATGAAATTAATAATAAATAAATTCTCTCGCGTTCTCGCCAACTCGAATCCGTATTTCCGTTCTTGTTTGAGTGACGCCCGAAATAAAAACGTCTCATTTCGCAGCTTGGAGACAAGGGGAGAAATGAATTATGTTCTTCATTCGATGTAGTCTTGCGAAATGCGTCCCGCGTAGTAAACGGGGGATCGCGCGAGTGCGAGAGGGTAAGCGCGAATACGTGTGACGCGAAATTGCGCGAAAGAGAAAGAGAGGCGGAGAGCTAGAGCTCGTGGCCGCCGCGTGTTAATTGTCATACAAATGCCCGACGTCTCTCTCTTCTCTCTCTCTCTCTCCCTCCCTCTCGCAAAAACACATGGCCACCGAGAAAGATGAGTTTGCGCGTGTGATCCAATGGCTCGCGTGCCCTCGCACGCCCGAGATACACAGCCGCAAAATGCAGCGAGCATTACGTTGACATTCTCTTTTCATATCAAAAATTATTATCGTTAAAAACATTGTCGGTAAATGTAAAATCTTAAATCTTTCGACGAATGAGTGAAATTGTAAACGTCACGTGATGCTATCCGTTTTTTAATTTCGACAGATATCTTCGTGATTACGTTTCAGATCTTGTCGAAGTCCATTCGGAATATAATTGAGAACTGATTGAAAATCAAGATTCTCTCTCGATCACTCAGAAATCTGTTGATTGTTGACACGTCAAAGATTAAAGTTTCCGGTCTCTTTTAACATTTGTTAAATGCAATTTGAAACAATGTTCAATAGCTCTAATAGTATTCATAGTATGATGAGTGAAAGGTACTTGCAGGATATTTTAGAAGACATTTCAAATGTGCAAGAATTTCAATTTTTATCTTTGAAGATAGCCTCCTTTTAATAACGCAATTTCGAATGCACCGCGCGAGAAACCTCATCGGCAATCCGCTATTCGGCTATTTTATTCAACAATTTGATGTTTGAACTATCGTACTGACACCACGCACACGTGGAAACACGCGTGCGCGCACGCGTGGACATACAAGTGAGTGCAAAACGGCGGCGAGCACGAACCCTTCCTCGCGCCCGAGTAAATAGATTTATTTATTTACGATAAATTGATGCCGACCGCTCTCTCGCATTGCCAAGGGAGACGCACACTGATAGAGACGTGAGAAAGAGAGAGGCTGCAGCTACAAGTGCGGGAGAGAAATATTTATTTAGCGTAGAGAGGCTAGTGATGGCACCGATACCCTCGTGCAGAACACCGGATATCTGCATCACACGTCTTTCAAAATTGAGATTCTTTCGAGATCAAAAATCAACGAAGATTAAAGTCTAAGAAAAGCAGAAATAGATAATAAGATCTTGCTTCGCATGCAATTTTAAATAAATTCTATTCAAACCTCTTTTTAACGATCATCAAAATGCATTAACATAAAAAATTAAAGTTGTAAAAAATAACAGGAGCTCCAATCTCTCCCCCTCTTTCTCTTCATCAAGAAAACATAATTCCACATTGATTAAATCTCCTCTCGCAACAAACGTGCGACTATTTTAGAATATTTTCCGTGTAAAAAATATCCGATCGTTATTCATCCGGATAGCATCTGAAGTGCCTGTAATGCGATACGACGCGCCCGGAGGAGACTTGGCTTGTTCGAAAATCGCAGGCAGGTGTTGCGCCGAGGCGTTGCCATCACTGGAATTGTAATTCGCGCGCGCGAATCCGATTGTTTCGCATTTACATAGCCGGAGTTGTCTGTTGACGCGCGTTCCGTTATTGGCCGGCGTCATTATCGCTTAACGAATCGTCCAGCGCGGCGGCCGACGACGCTTTTCGGCATCCGGCTTTATTTGCGCGCTCGTTGCATTCGCATCCGTAGTTAGGGACGTTTTGCGATACTCACATACGATGTTATCGGATATGTAATATATTGTTGGTAGAGTCGACACGCCGAATCGTTTTATATACCAAAATGACTCACGTTGGGGATTTTTAGCATTTTAATACGATCAATCCTAAGAGTTTCCAAAACTAATCTGTGACAAGAAAATTGTTAAGCTCTTACGAAGTGATAAGTGATAGGAGCGAGTCTCCTCTCGCGCTCCGATAAAAGTTTCATCAGAGTTTTGTAATGGATAATCGTGGAAATAATCGATTCGTAATTCGTGTAAAGTACTCGCATGCTGGGAATAATCTTCCCGATTGCGAGAATCCGAGAAAAATTAGGCGTTGAAGTTATGTAAACTCGTGAATCACCTAGTACATACCACGCCACGAGTACGCTATGTACACTTCTCTCTTGCGTTTGTCCTTAGAGGGTGTTCTCCCGGACGGCAAAAAGAACGCTTTTTTCCCCTTTTCTTCCTCCCGGCTGTTTCTGGCGCGCGCTTTTCGGTCTTGTTGCACTTTTCTCGATGCCACAGGTAGTCACATAACTATAGCAACGTCAGCACTAAAAGCGCGCGTATGGTTGTGTGTCAACTTGCAATGCGTTATTATCGGGACGATAAATTTTATATATATATATGTATATATGAATGCAACGTAGAGCATTTTTTTTTCTCTTTCCGTTAATACTAATGATCCAACTAATGGAGAAGAAAAGAGTTCGATGGAAAAAGTACTGTTTCATTAACTAAAATTGCATATATGTCGTTAACGTCGAGCATATTTTATAACATATTTTTAATACAGCAGTAATTATATAAAACTCTAAATTTTAATTGGTTATTAAAAAGACCGTGTATTTAATTCGCTACAATGTAGAAATTATGAGAACATGACGGCGCGGAATAATTATCATTATCATATAATTATTAATGAATAATTATCAAGTAGAATAATTAGAGCAAATTAAATCCATCTTTTATTGCATTCTGACGGAAGCCTAAACATTAATGCGGGCAATTAGAATTATTCTCACATTTCCGTCAAGATAATAATCTAAGGTTTCTTTTGCGGTCTCTCGCGTTAAATTGCTAAATATTAAATAAATATATTATCGAGGGCAGATCGTGAGTACGTTTCGTTTAATATAAAGTGCAAATTATGCGAATGTGACGGCGTGGAATAATTATTACGCTATTACGAAGAACAAATTAGATTCCTTGTTGCTCCAACAGAAATCTAGAGTTACGCAGTTCAGTATAATTACAATTTTTCATCGTATAATACCTCCTTTTCATTATATTAAAATATTATTAAGTGCTAGCAAAAAAATATTATTTTATATTTCATTATTGCCGTAACGCATCGTTAAACTGCGGCTGGAAACTTTGCTTTCCATATTTTTCGCTCCCCTTTTCCTAAATATTAAATCGTTCTATTTCTAAATACTAATTAATATTAAATGACTAGACTGATTGGCTTTTTATAAACATATTGCGATTTGGCATTACGGTAGAGAAAAATTGCCTCAATAGCGCGTCTTCAGATTTCCTGCATTCATAAATTGGTTAAAAAAAAAAGAATTGACGCGCTATCGCATCGGTCGCGTCGGTTCCTGACATAATGAATTTTTTATTCGATCCGATATCAACCGCGGACACGCGAAAGGGTTGTCATTACTGTGACGGGGCGTGAGAGCCTAAATAGTTTACGAGCGATGCGCGCCGATTAGCGTTTCCTTCCGTCTCGCGCTATCTCGCGCGACTGATAATAATGGCGCCGCCGTCGCCGCGTGTGCACAATTCGCGATACGTGTGAGAACTGATGAGCAAAACAACCCCCCTTCCCCCATCGTATTGCTGTTATTGCCAGGGGCGAATCGGGAAACATGTTCCTCTTTGCTGCGACATCCACGCGAGAAGATCGTGAGATCGAAACCGCGAGCCGATTTGCAAATCTTCCATCAATTATTCCCGTTCAGTTTTTCTCAATTAAAGCGTTTTTACGCCGCATTCGTGCCGCCTATTCTCTCCGTCGGACACTTCGTGTATATTTATTAAACGTTAAAAGCGAAAATATCAATATCGGAAAGTGTTGGGTGGCACTTCCACGGTTCGTGCCGGCCGGGCGAACCATTTCGGACTGTAAAATGCAGCACGCGAGGACCCTCTCCTGGCAACCTGTGGCGCCGTTTCGGGCAAAACGAAGAGCGAAACGAACCCTCCCTTCCTGCCGAGAGGGGGATCCCGGCAGCAGTAGCACGGGGTAGAAAGAGAACGACCGGGGGAGGGGGGGGCGAAGGTAGTGACGTTGTAAACGCCGAGCGTTCCGTGAATGTAATAACGCGACCGAGGGTTTTTCGTCGCCTCGAATTCGAGGATTCGTGCTCGAGGGATAGAAAGGATCTAGGACTTGTCAACGCTTCCATTTGACTCGCTGTGTCAGAGATTTACCCTTCTGTTTCCGGCAATTTTATTCCGTTACCGCATGCTTTGCGGTTTGTCGCTACACGTCATATAATTGAAAATCCTCCTCTTTTTGGATTGTAGAATATAATATATCTTCTTTTTGTTCGAGCAGACTAAAAAGTCGAATTAGCATAACATTAATTATTTTAATTGTAGTCAATTATAATTTTTCTGCGCGGGTTATGAAAAAAAGAGGGATAAGCGGGGATAAATTTTTATGTGGCTGCGCAGAGGAGTCGATTAAAATTGAAGGAATAAAACCGCGGCGCGTTCTATATAAAACTACTACTATTCTTTGCAACAATAGCGGTATTACGTCCGTGTAATATGTACTTCATACGCGACGGCCAGGAGGCTTCTTCAAAAAAGAACACGTTCTCCTTCTCGAGTATGGTCATTTTTATGCCGTTAATAAAATATTCTCTTTTATTCCCTTCCTTCGTCGATGTAAATCTTTCTTCTCGCATTTATTCTACCTTTTCACGTGCTTATAATTCTCCACATCGACCGATGGGAAAAATCGTAGTTCCCGCGTCTGGTCTCTTTTGTTCTATAGTTGATTATTCTAGAATTGTTAATGCGTTATCTATAAAAAAAAACTCTGAACAATTGGAAAGGTAAAGGATCAATCTCCTCTGTTTTTCAAATCAAGAAATGCGACTCACAAGCCTTTATCTTTTCTGTAAATGAGAATCATTGCACTCGCTTTCTTCCGATACGAAATATCTCAATATTTAAAGTTCTATTTTCCGAAATGCTGCGAAGAGTTTGAATCTTGAATTCGCCGTTCTTTGGCAGCGCGACGAAGTAAATTATTAAAATTGTGTGAGTTAAGGTCACGCTGCTTCACATTCGTGCAAAGTTTCGAATTTTGTCGAACTTACGGATTGTCGAACTTTCCGTGTCGGTCTGTGTTCGAGTTAACATGAATCTTACGAGACTCGCGGGACCCGCGATGAACGTCTGTCCGACTATCGACCCATCTATTCTTAACTAATCGTACTCCGTGGCACTTGGAATCCGCGGCTCACGGACATTCCGACGTTCGCGCGATTCAGGGACGACGGGGGAAGTTTCAAGGTGAGCGTCGACGGTGGGTCCGTATATTTGTATTTGAGCTGCAAGAACCTCTCTTCCCTTTCTTCCCACCCTTCCTACTCTCTTCGCGTCTTCCAATCCTCCGAATATCCTCTTCCTTCTCCTCCCTCTCCGTCGCGTCAGCCCTCCCGTCGAGAGAACAAGACTCTTTGGTATAAATACTTCGCACTGTGTATTATTTCAATAGAGTTGAGTGGCCTCTCGATCCGGCCGAAATTACCCCGTAATCCAAATCGACGACGACTTCACGGGCACCGTCCTTGTAGTACCATTAGGGTATAAAGACCTCCGCCGCAAGCCCGCGACGACGTAGCTGATCGTTTCAACATTCCGGCTTCGCGAACTCAAGTGATCATTCTTTTACGATTAACCCTATAAATTGTAATCAATCCGAAAAACCTATAAATGAATTTGTACTAATGGAATTAACGCGGATCGAATTCCAGATAAATTCATTAAAGATCTGGTGTATTATTAAAGCCGGATGTAAGAATGCCCGAAAACGAATTGCGCTATTAATTATAGTAATTGTAAATTTTCATGAATTGCATCTATGCATTTTTATTCGGAATGCGTCATAATAGATGACATTTACACGAAAGCGATGGAAAGCCAATCTTTGCCAATAATTTACAAGAATTCATAATATGTGTAACGCTCGAGAATCTTCAACTTTTCTTTTTAAATTTTATATTTTTGAATATATATATTTATTATATTTTGTTATTGCTATTCGTCATTTTATGTTGTCAATATATCCATATCTCGAGCGTAATGCTCGAGTATCGAGTGATTATTATACAAATCGATAGCAGCCGTCTGGGAGATTTCTTCATGAAAGAGAAATTAATTTAAGTAATTATCTTATTTTAATCGCTGCGAGAGTGTCTCTGTATTATTAGATGAGTCCTTCATTCTAAAGCGACGTAAGTCACATTTTGCATATCACCTAAAAATAGACACAAATTTAATAAATCGCCATATAACTATATCTTATTTAATTTAAGTTTAATGCCTTTTCGCGCAAACTGATTTGCGCAATTTTGAAAATAAGTGGTCTACGATCAATGTTATATGAGATTAATTTCTAGCCTAGATCAAGGACCTTATTAGACTGCGGGCTCATATTATTTTCACGCGTAAAATCAACAGACCGAATGTCAAATGAATGAATTAAAAATCGCCGTCATAACATCTCGGTCTCGGCCTGTAATTAAAGTTATCATTCTTAAATCAAGCGATGAATTAAATTTTCCAAGAATGAAGAAACTTTCATGTGTATTTTTATGAAATATATGTGATGACTAAAATATTATTATTGGAGATTATATAATGAGAAGAGAAGATTATAATCACATATAGAGTGAATAATTTCTCCTGCTGAAATCATCTATTCCGCGAAAATATACGTTTGTTTGTTTAGTTGTCTCGCCGACTTATTTTTTAAAATAAAAATAAATATATAGAATCTTGTAAATATCTACAAAATTAGACAAATATACTCAAAATGTATAATGTTTCTTTTATATAAAACAGTAACTTTTTCCAATTTATCCCCGCATGTTACAGAGAGAGATTATCTCTTCTTAACCAACGAGATAAAAAGAGAAATAGATAGAGAAAAGAAAAAGAGGGGAGAGAGGGAGAGAGAGAGAGAGAGAGAGAGAGAGAGTGTGTGGAGAGAAGAGAGAAATAGGGAAACAGCGAGATTCCCGACGAATTTCGAGAGCCGTGATCTATCGCACCAATAGATTGTCCTTCCGTAGTTTAATATATAAGGAATGGATTATCCCTTGAATAATGTTCCAGGCCGCAGCGCGCGGCCGTGCGCGGCGCAGAGATATACACTCGTGCGCGTGTACGTGCGTACGTATGTGCGTGCATGCGTGCATAGTGGCTCATGCACGATGCAGTTTCGGGGCGTGTTCGGTGAGTAGGGTTAGGAATAGGGGATGGAAATGCCGGGGAAAGAGAACGAAGGGGAGGAGAGCGCGTGCGAGGGAGATAGAGAAGGCTAGCGCGATGTTAGCTCGCACGTATGTAGATAGAGTGCTGAACTATGTATTAGAGTCGTGTACCTTCCGCGCGTAGATATACCGGGGTTTGTATAGTGCAAGATTTGCCGTCGGCGGCCGACGACCGACCGGTGCGCAACTGGAAATCCTGCACAACGGGTGCTCCCGAAATCCGCGCTCTCGATCACGGCGAAGCGGTGCTTTATGAGGCCTTCGCGCGCGCGCGCGCGCGCGTGGAGTGCATCAGGATTAAACGACATCTCGCCTACGGCGGGGCGACGATTCTAATAAATTTCGCCGCGGGATTTCTCGTCTCGATCGTCTCTGTGCAAACGTATCGCGCGTACATGCTATACGCACGCCGATAAATATCGCGGACCTCGCGCGTCTCTCCGGGTTTGCTCTACAATAGCGTTCGCCAATGGGAAAAGGGGGCGGAATGGCGGTCCCCGCTTGTTTAGCAGTTTGTTTAAGGTAGATCCCTCTTCGGCTTTACATCCCGTTATCCACTTGCGCCCCGCCGTGGTTTCTGTCACTGATTGTCGCTGGTTTTCCAAATTTTTGTACATTCCGTCGATTTCTCCAACATTCCGGGTCTCGTAAAATTTCGAATTTCTCTTTAATCTTAGATTTCCTAAGTTTTAACTTCAATTCCCTACAATTTATAATTTTTCTAAAAATTCCAGAAAGATTGAAAATTGTAAGAAATTCGTTGAGTTTCGTAGATTTATGCATATTTTCAGTTTATTTAATTTCTACTCAGATTCGCGCGCCTCTCCCTGAAAGAAGCGACGGGAATCGCGCAAAAACGAAAGCAGAGAGATCACTCGTCGAGAAACGGGCGAGAAAGAGAGTGAGAGAGAGAGAAAGGAGTACGACCGTAAACCTTAAATTTACGAAGTGATATACACGCCAAACATCCGGCAGATATTTAAACTCCGGTTTCGCTAAACTCAACAATAACGCGCATCGGCTATTTCGAGGCATGTCCGCGGTTCTCCGCGCGCCGCTTTCACGCGTGCTGCTCCATACGGCGAATTTTTGTCGAGAAATTTTTATTTTGCAATATTTCATACGTGCAGCTTTATCAAGATTTTATCGAGAGCCTCTTGAAGCTTTGGCGCTTCCTCAAACGTCTGTATTATCCTCTAGTCTCGCAAAAAAATCGCACTGTAGAATCTCGTCGAAGAAGATACGGAGATCTGGATTAAATATTGAATTATTTAATGCCGAGGTAATAACACCTTCACGTACATACGCGTGATTGAATACTCGCTAATCATAATAACGTGTACGCTGATTATATCGGTGGTAAAAATTGCAATATACGCCTCCTCGTTCCCCTCGCGTACCGTAGACTACAATAGAGAATCGCCTGCGGATCTAGTTCATAAATTATTCCCCCATGATTCTCCCCGTGATTAGATGCACCGTCGAAAGCAGACACGCATCGACGCAGATACGTACGAAAGGAAGATCCGATCGATACCGGCGCGGCGGCGGCGGCGGTGCGGTGCGGTGCGTTTGCTCGCTCCGCTCGCCGCGATTCAATAAGACTCGACGCTGACATTGGCGCGCGGGCGCAAGTTCGGGACCTTCGACCTTCCGCGGCCAATCCCGCGCGACATCGCGCATCCTCTGCCCAATTCGCGAGAACTCGCGGACAATTAACGATTCTAATTCGGGCCGATTAAAAGCGGGACGTACATAGCCGGATCACGGATGTCGGCCGCGCGATTTAATTTAACGCGGCCCGCCGGCGCGATTGAATCCGAATGGATTCCCGGGTGCGACTTGATTGGATTAATGCACCCGATTAATTCGACGAAAACTAATTCGCCGCAGCCGAGCATGCCCGAATCGTTCCGCGTAGCCCTCGGATCCTCGCGGCGGACCGATCGATACAAAGAAGTTCCTAGACGGCGTCCAGAGTCTTCTAGAGAGAATTGACGAATCGAACGATTAAAAATTTCGCGTGTTATATACTTACGGTGACCATATTTCTTTGAGAAAAATAAGGATACTGCCACCAATTCTTCTTTCACAAACAAGTGCACGGTAAATTTATTATTATCATTAATATTTTTTCCCTGAATATATATTTATATAAAAAAAGTAAAATTTTATAAACTAAAACAATTATATATAAAAAAGAAACACATCTTTATTCATCACACAAATATACAAAGGTGATAAAGACTGAAATGTGTAGGACACTTTATAAGAGTTTTCAGAAATAAAGGACAAAAGTGAGTTTTCAAGAAAAAAATTAAGGACACAGATCTAAAATAAAGGACTATCGTCTGTATTATAGGACAGATGGTCACTGTAGTTATACTGTATGGTAAGACGAGATTGGATTTGAAGAAGCATAGATAGAGCGAGATTCGAGGAAGATCGGGGCGCACTTGACAATATCGCGCGATTAATATCTAAACGAGCCGTCGCAATCAAATGCATGGGGAACAATGAAGCGTACAAAAGCGCTTCGATCCGCGGTCGTTGTCCGGCAAAAAAAGGAGAGAAAAACCCCAACGTCGCGAGCGAGCGGCTGCATTTTTCATGGACAGGGTTAAGACGGCGGGCAAGTTGACGAACACCACCCTGCGCCGCACGGAGGGGTAGGGAGGTTGTATTTCTGGAGGGTGATCGCGCGAAGGCTATAGAGCACACTCGACGCGGCGGCTTATCCACGTAGCCGCGCGCGACTTCGCGAAGTGCTTTTCGAATTATTATACCCATTATTTGCAGTCTAGAATCGCAAAACTGCCCGGCTTCATTATTAATCCCGGTGAGACAGATGCATCTGTTCGTCCGTTCCGAGAGGGAGGGATGGAGGTGAGAGAGGGGTGGATTTCTAAATTCGAGGATACTGTCCTTCTCACGCCACCGGAATATACACACGTACATACGTACGTTCGTATGTGTATCTTTTTTTAGGGGAATGGGACGCGATTAAATGTCATCTGTCGAACAAGAGCGACGAATCGGCGAGTGTAATTTTTCCTGCATGTTTCAGCGCACGGCGATGCGTGTTATGCGCATCGGGTATCGTGCAACAAGTCGCGTGTTCTCGCGGATCTATTCTGCGACTTGGACACGGATTTCAATCGAGATACTTTGCAGAACTCTTTATTCGAGATTTCTTCTCAATTGCAAACAGAATAAAGAACTCTCCTGCTTATAATTTTCGTGGCATCAGTGATGACGGACAGTGAAAAAAGAATTTCCTTTCCTTTCTGCTTTTCCGCGCGAAAGTTTGAATATTGAGAAAAAAAAATATAATTACTTTTGTGGTTTCTTACTCAACCACAATTTTATAATATTTCTATCGATAATTATGGTTAACATAATAATGCATATAGTTAAGTGAATCATATTTCATGTAAGAAATATTATGAAATTATGGTTGAGATCAAAAGTAACTATATTTTTCTCTCAGAAAGTGTTAATTAGGCTCCGGATAATTTTTTTCTCGACCATTCGGTTTCGCGAAAGGTAAAGAATACTAAGAAAGGTAAAGAAAAAAGAATTCTGACGCAAAAATAAAAATTTGAATTGACTAATTCTAAATCTTGACCTTCGATCAAATCGATGAATTAATAGTTTGATATAAAAATACTCGCCAGTCTTGAATTATGACTTCAGACATCTCGGCCATTGAATTGCAGATGTAAATGAAGATCCGAAAAATAATCTGTATATATATATATATATATATATATGTGCGCGCGAGAAAATTTAATAGAATGCCGGATTATATATAAACGCGCGCTTGCTGCTAGAGCTTCATATAAAATTCATGTTTTAATGCACTCTAAATTTATTTCGCAAGAATTCTCTCGCATCCGCATCGCGTACATGTCGTAGTACACCGAGGGGCCGTGTACGCGGGTTTTTCTTCGAGCGGTAGCTTCCTTCCTCTTTCAGCGAAGGATCGAATCGGAATTATATGAGAGACTGAATAATTGATCGAGTTTCCTACATTCAGCTTAGAGCCGGTCGGCCGGTTCTAATATTAGTCGTCGAGGGTGTTCTCTTATTCTCATTAAAGATCGCGGGGATCCGTTCTGCAGGCTCTCTGCTCCGCTCGCCCGGAGCGAGGGGGAGGGGAGAGGAAAAAGGGGGGAAAGAAGGGAGAACATCCCGGTGCCCGCTCGAGAGTAGTCTAGACGATCTCGAGTAATTTCAGAATGGCGCGAGCGCGAGTGTTTCATTAATGCGCCGTCCGAGATATAAGGTTCAACAATATTTCTCTTTGTGATTCGCTTTCGCGAGAGAGATAGCGAGCCCCTCGCTCGTATCTCGGGGCGAACCCCGGGTATTTCGCCGCTACCGGTCTCCCGCTCCTCTCCCCTCGTTCCCTCGGTTCCACCCCCGAATGTCCTCCCTATATCTTCTCCTTAAATGATAATTACGCACCTTCCGTCTTGCTGAGAAATTTTATCTTCCTGCGATTGACAGGCGTCGAGAAATAATTTTCCATCGAAAAATTACGTGTTATTTTTGAGTCAACGACGCTCAATGATTGACGATCAACGATCAGTTGGATTCTTGAGAAAGAATTTTGGCAACGAGCCACGCTCGCGAGTGAACTGACTCAAAAGCTCATGCATGTCTTCCATCGAATTTCTTAATGATTAATATTCAAATTAATTTACGAGTCTTGCTCACTGGAATCGTCTCCGTCGCGGAATTTTTACGATTGTCGCGATAGCTGATTGAGATTACGGTCGAAAATTAACGTTTCATTCGCGTCAGTCCTTACAGAGCGAAGGGTCGTCGTAATTACTGTCATTCTTATTATTGCGTTGCACAATTGCCGAGCACACCAGTTTGCCGTCTGCACGCGACTCGCGTGTCCCTCTCGCGTCCGGGTCCTTTACCTCCCTTGGGACCGAATGGTCGAGAAAAAAATCATCCGGATCCTAATGCAATTAACACTCAAGCTTTCGCGCGGAGAAACAAAGAGGGAAGGGATTTCTTTTTTTACCGTCCATCATCGCCGACGCCACGGAGTTTTTCCGACGATCCCGTAGGAAGTCTAGGATTTTCTTCTCTTTGCACTCGTTCAAAATTATGTTTTTATAACTTCATCTATAATTCACTTATTTGCAGATATTATGACGAGGAACGATGGAATGCGTTTTCGTTCTCCACTAGTTTCTGTGACATTCTATATGTATAATGCATTTCAAACGAGACGTGCATACCGGTTAATCGAAAAACAAATTGGATAAAATATTCAATTGCGAACAGATGTTGCTGTGTTCTACGGCAGATTCGTGAGGAGCGAACGGGAGAAGCGAATTCTATTGATCTAATTTTGATTCAACGAGCTCCGTTATCGACAAAAATAGTACGATTACAAATTTAGTTTCTTCTTATCTCAATTAATAAATCAGCCGACATTTCGTTCGGCGTGAAGCGATATCTCTTCGACAGAATTTCACCTGACAAAATGCAACAGGGAACTTTGGCTTATTCAAGTGCGGAGTGATAAAAAAAAATATATATATATATTTATCACTATTAAAGTAATCTCTTTTTGAACTTGCTATTATTGTTAACTAATTCTAAAAGAATTTACATCTTAACAGAATCTAATTCATCGTCATAATACTTAACGGTAAAAGAGAGTCTCGTTAATACGATAATTATAAATTCCAATTAAACTTTCGCTGAGAAAATCCCGACTTAAAATTCCCCGGCCAATCCGCAAACGACCGTATTTTTTTTTTCCTTTCGTCGGTCGCGGCGTCCCCGTGTATTCAGCGCATTCTCGCGCGAGCGCAATGATATCCGAGATTATTTTACCCACCGTTAAGCCATCTCGTCTTTTTTATCTCCTCGAAATGGCGCAACCGCGAACGTCGGCGACGTAAGATCGTTACGGCTTCCGGAGTGCTTTGGGGAGGATAATAACGAGTATCGCATCGCCGGCTCATTTTCCGTCTTGATTTACACCCCCTTCCCCGTACGCGGCGCGAGATCGCGCTTTCCCGACTCGGCTCTTGCGGTCGAGGGAAGCCCTTTTCTCGCTCCTTATGTGCTCTAAGGGGGCGAAACGGCGGAGGCGGATTCGCGCGTAAATGACACCGCAAGGATCCGTGAGAAAATCCGCGCTGTTAGTCTTGCGCGTTAGTTAAAGTCCCGAGGAACGAGGTGCACCGGAGTCACGTCGCGCGACGTTTCTGCGCGAAATCAAAGTCGGCGTGTGCGATTGGCTGATACGCTCTCCCCAAAGGGGAGAACTTCCCGATAAATTACACCTTCACGGCAGTGAAATAAACGACCAATCTATTCTTCTGCTAATCTTTAATTATTCCACTTTATTTTAACAGACAAGTCTTGGTTTGACATTTGTAATTTCCAAAATATTTAATAAATCTACCAGAAAAAGTGTAAACCGCGAAAGAATTTTTTATGAGAGAACTTCGAAATGTCCGCGGTATTATTCATAAAAATATTTTATTATTTAAAATTTTTCTCGGTTTATTAACCGAGAGTTTTTTTTTGTCATTACAATTATTTCGCCGTGTCGTGCTCTTGCGACGTGCGCTCTTTCCTGAATTTTAGAGAGCTCGTCTCGGATTCTGAATAGCTCATATCCACCTATCCGTGCGTCTATTTTTACTCGAGATGAAAAAATAATTTTTTTAGCCACACGCGCGTGCGGCTCTCTTCTCTCGCGCGCGTCTTTTTGCGCGCGCGGCTGCGAGTTAATTTTCGGGCTCTTGAATAGTAAACAACGCGGCCAAACGACGACCCGCGTCGCAAGATTCGCGGTCATGCGAAAAAAAACGCGACGTTACGCTGCGTTTTTATTATGCTCTGTAAGCTTCGCGGGCGGAATTTTGAGACACGCTAATCCAATTTAAGCGACATGCATATCAAATAATATGAAAATTGACGGCGTATTCCTCGTGACGTATTTATTTCGATAAAATGTGTTGGAAATTCGATTTCCGTCAATTTCAAAATAGCTCGCATCGCATATAACAAGTATCTAATAGAAATTGTTGTGTTCTCTTTCTCTCTCTCCCTTTCTCTTTTTCTCTTTCTCTCTGCGAAGATTCTCGACACAACCTTTCCCGGTTAAATATATCCTTACGGCGAAATTAATAATATCGTGTCGGTTTATTATCGTTAAAATGTCTGTTTTCAGGTATATAATCGAATAACAGTTTTTGCCAATATATCGTTTGAACATATGATCAATAACACTCGATATGTCCATTTTATTACACGAAGTCCGACACTGTTATTTATCTCACCGACATAGAGGCTCGCATTTCTCTCCCCCCGTCCGCATTTAACTTCTAAATATATATAATCCGATCAACTTTTCCGTTACATTTTTATAAAATGTGGTGAGAGATTTAGACGCGAAACTAAAATTTTAATCGAATAAAAAAATCTTACTCTTTCTCTCCGTTTGTTTTATTCGATCTTCTTTTATTTAAAACTTGCGCAACCATCTTTTTTCTAATTTCTCGTCGTGCTCAGCGCAAAAGCTCAAATAAAATTTATTAGACATAAATTAAAAAACAAGATCAATTAGCGCCTAATTAGACTCGTTAAAATCTTTGAAGTCGAGTCTAAAGACAAATGGTCGTATTACAGGCGGAAACGTTCGGTTGCATTTCCTCGGCGCGGTGGAAACAATGAAATCGCAAGAATCGGGCTGGCGGACGGCAATGCTAACAGGACGCAATCGGCCTGGATCGTCCTCTCGAAGGGGGAGGCTACCACCGCGGCATTATTCGTACGTGCCTGTGCCTCAGTTACGCAGTCTATCGATTCCTTGGTTGCTTGCCGGGGGGGTGGCGGACAGGGGGTGGAGGAGGGGACG